>JAEQML010046761.1:0-59454 GCA_016904865.1 Pissodes strobi
CAGGTCGGCCTTGAAAAGGAGTAAGTAGCGGTTCTCTTAACCCATATGTTTGATCTCCATACAAACAGTGCTTTTCATTATGACCAAAAACCGCAACTTGCTCAAGCTCAGGGTCATAGATAAAACACAAACTCAGGGTAGAGTAAGGACTCTCTGAATATCCCTGCATCATGCCTCCTACCAGGATAAGCACCTTTAAGTTGACGATTACCATCTGGAGTAAGCACAGATTGGTACTTTAGATAATGAAACCTTTTATGCCCGGAATAATAGGTTTCCTGAAGGGCGACATATTTGTCGAGCTGTACCGTCGATAAATCCCCAACAGTTTTTATGCCACCTCCTTTTGCATGAACGGCCTAAAAGTGATAAAAAATGTATTGACAAAAACTTACAAAAATAACTTACTAGGTAGGTACAATATCTCCAATCTGTTGGGATAAGCAACTCTTCTTAAAAGAATGCATAGGGCTTTTATATCTAAATTTAGAAATACAAATTGCTAGATTATTAAAGGGTATTTTTGCTATAGGTAGAGACTACTTACTATTAACTTTTACCCTTTGCTCTGTTGTTACTTCCTCTGGTATACCTAAAATGTTAGCTATTCGTGGTATATCCTGTCTTTCAAATCGAAACATTTTTCATCAGAAAAATTGTCTAAATTAAAATGATCTTGGATATTTGGATTCTGTACATTGTACATGTTAATTAACACATTATTTAAAATCGCGTACTCGATGTCCTCGTCATTGGCCCCTCCTAGAATAAGAACTTCCAATATTCGTTCCATTATTTGGTGAGTACTGAAATGATTTAAGATTCAAGAAAAGAAACTGTGTAATTCTAAATATAATACAGATGAATTAAATCAAATCCCACAAAGCCAAAAAAATAACACCTACAAACCACATAAAAGTGCGGTTAGAATTGAAAATTGAAAACAAAAATAAGGAAATACACTAGGCAGTAGGCCGTGCGATGCGTGCCATAAATCATTTTTCTGTACGAAAATAGTGACGATCACAAATAAAATCAGGAAGGTCAGTAATAGTGCCAGTCAGTATTTGGAAAGTGCCATAATTCTATGTATGCATCGGGAAAATAACAGAACTGTGAAGAACGTTCCCGTTCGTCGATGACTCATACGGAAATAACGTAGGTGCGGCAAGTTTGTTGTATAGGGTAATCCAAAAACATACAGATGGTCGCTAGCCATGACATTATTCTTATTTATCCTGCTGGAGAAGAAAACTGAATACGGACGATTAAAGGTTTTAAATAAATATGATTAAATGTAGTAATCCATAGCACACTTCTAGAAAATACTTAGCCGATAGAAAAATAATACATTTAGCAACCAACAATGATTCTAAATAAGTATATCAAATTTGTATGTGTAATAACTCGATTATAAACAAGCGATAGCAACTTTTGTGGGTGATTATAAAAACAGCTCAAGGGAACAATCCAACTACCAGTATATAATGTCTCTTGAAGACAGGACCGAAATCATTTATGTTTTATGGCCGCCTTTAATAAACAATTCTTATTTCGTGTTATAAAAGAGGCCGTGTATATTACTATGGTATGGTATGAATATTGGTTAAAAATATTTTATGTTGGGTATGAAATTGAAGGAGAAAAATTAGGCTTTAAAACGTTATATATCCTTTTAATTTATCTGGTATGTGAAAAGCTGCATTTTTCAGATTTGTAAAATAAAAAACTATTCTTAAGTTATATTGTATTAGAATCTAAATTCACATATAGTATACTTTGCAATATAATATATTATTGCAAATCTTATCACTTATGATACACTGAGAGAAAAGAATTAGCCACTATACAAAAATCGAATGACCATAATACAAAACTTTTATACTATTTGTGACAAATTAACTGTTTTTGGCCAATATACAATCGGTTTTTCTGAAAGTAGTATCGCTAAACTATAACGATTATATAATTACTGTATACTGATTATTAAATAATCATATTAATTTAAGTTTTTGTGATATATCCGTAGGCATATTTTATCCTGCTTTCATATTAGGGCCTGTATACCGTTAATTGCATAACCATTATTCAACCTGGTATACGCCATATATAGTTAATTGTATATCCACTATATGACGGGTAGAATAGCTAATATTCAAATATTGATTAACCAGTATTCAACTTGCATGTGCACCGTATATATTTTGTTGTATAGTTACATATTAGTTATATTACATTTAAACTATATCTCATGGCGTTGGCAAACATTATGTTTGTGACATTACTTCAGTAGGGGTCCTGGATTCTATTCTCATCTTGATATTGTAATCGAGTCCAGTATACGCTAAAATTGAACATGTCAATTAAAATTTGTTTTAGATGCACTGTCACAAATTAGGAGTACCTACACCTGTGATCTATTAACATGAATTGACTACACAATGGTTGCTACTTAAATAGAAAATATCTTACCTTATTGGTTTTTTCAAACTTTTGATTCACTCGAGGCACCCTTCGTGGGTTAATTCAAATGTTATAGTATAGGAAGTAATCCATATCTCTTACACGCATATATTATCGTTCGTATGGTAAAATAATTAGATCTTCGTAGAATATAGGACCTAAAAAACGAGTTTTTGATTGACAAAACGTAAACAAGTGATAAGTTTGAAAACGTATGATATATCTGTTAACCTAAGATATACATACCTGCATGTTCTTTGGTGGATTTTCTCCTACCTTTAATTTACTACAATTTCCTTAAATAATCGGTAAATTGTTTGCGTCAGCCGCCATTCTGCTTTGTCTTCTTGCTGTTTGGCGTGGCGTCGTTTCATCCGCAGCGGCAGCCATTTTGAAATAATTGAAATAGCAAATGGTGATCTATACAAGAAAAAGATTACGGACATCAATCGGTAGTTTTATTGGTATACAAAAGTTGTATAACAGTAAATAGTCCGCAGTTTAGCTAGTTGATTACCATTGTGCTATGAAATATTTGATTGGTCATTATACAATTATTGTATAATTTGCTTTATATACAACTTGTATAACCAGAGTAGTATTATTGTTCATTTGCAGTTAATTTATCTTGTATAGTCACTATATTTCTTAATCTAATATAACGAGTTTTATTGGCATAATTTCAACGTGATTCTAAACTATGACAAAATTTGCATATGCGGTATGTAACGTTTTATAATGGTAAATTAACGCCGTCCAAAACAAAAATTGATTTGGGCACTTTTTCTCAGTGTATTATTATATCAATTCATTTTGATGAATGCAGAAATGTAACAAATTGCTATAATGTAGGTACATACATATAATCTTTTGAAGGTGTCGATAAAAAGTTATCAGGCTGCTCAGCACATTAATGCTCGGAAATGTTGCCTATTTGAAAGCATGAAATTAAATCTCAACTTTGTGTCATATTGTTTTATGTGTTCAAAGGCTCCACACATACATAAGACAAAGACTCGAGTGAAAGGTCGAAGGTGTTGAAATGAGTGACGAAATACTAACTTATACTCGTAAGTTTAACTATTTTTGTAACTGTTTTCTCGCTTAAAGGCACTGTTTCTAGACATGAAATTAAGAAATGTTATTTTAGGGAAATAAAAAATATATTGGCCATAACCCGAAATTACAGAGGTAATCAAACAATTTTAATCTCTGAATGAAAATGCCGTGGAATAAATTTCTTCTGAATTAATGTTAGATTAGAATTTCTAAAACCCTACTAAAATCGAAAACCTCGAAGTATTTGAATCTAAGACACTACTTTAGCAAGCAGGCATGTACACACTTACATACCATATGGATCACCGGCATATAAAAATTCAGACGAAGTACGAGTTCCAGTAAACTTCCAGGGTCTAATACTTGATATTGCAGACGGTTATCTCTACATGGAGGGAAAGTTTCCCCCCTTCTGATGCAACGAAAAAACGCTATCTCTCCAATAATGCATTGGCTTTCCTATTTGATCAAATTCGATATGAAATTGGTGGAGATCAGGTGGTTGTGATTCGTAAACCTGGAATTACACCCACTTTGAAAACATTGGTTTCATATTCATACATCTCGATGTATGACAAGTCTGGGCTGGGGTCGTGGTGATGAGCGTCAATATACACTAAATGTAGACACATACATCTTGCGGAAGATTGCCTTTATGATATCTTCGAGGATTTGCAGATGATTACTCTCGAGTTATTCTAAATGTAAACTAGGAACCAGAGATAAAATAAAAAAGAGAGATTGCCGAATCAATGATATTTTTTTAAGACAGTTTTCACTAGCGCCACCAGTATCCTCGGGAAGAATTACATATGGGTTGATCGGTATTACAGATAACTGTTTTTGTGTTTATGGGTCGGTAATGTAAATTATTTCCTTACCGACTGTATGGCGCCATATTCAACATTATTGTTTTATTTAAGCTGTGATCCGAAATGATTAAATTTGCTATTTTTAATGCATTTTCATTCCGAATCATTTTTCTTGGCGAACTTTACCCGTAAAATCTGCCAAAAATTATGTGTCGGAATGAAAATTCAGTAAAAATTGCAAATTCAATAGCTCTGTTCCAACTGACTACGAAAACCGTACATGGGACGGTAATTTCCAGTTGTATAATTCGTTTCTCAATATGACAGGATATTTATCGCCTTCAAAAGTGAAATTGACAACTAAAAATGACGGTCCCTCGTACGGTTTTCAAGTCGGTTGGAACAAAGCTAATAATTTCGGAATACGGTTTTATTAAAATTCGCATATAATTTTTCCGTTTTTGTCATTATTTCAAATATATTCGATTATGTTTTACCCCTATAGAAAAATGAAGGTGTTTCTGATATTTGAAACACAACTTTAGAGCTTACATAAGAACGTAGAGGTAAAAAGTACCTAAAAAAGATTTTTTTTTTAGGAGCAAAGTACCTAGTTAGTATAGGCACATTTAAATATTTCAAAGGTTTTATGCATAAATATGTAATTTTGACGAAAGTTTTGTGATGCCACTTTGTAATATTATAACGTATAATTTAATTTTTAAGCATACATTAGGTGTTAAACAAACAACGTTCTTTTAAGGAAGATTGTTCCCTTTTTATATTATAAAATAGGAAAGTTTATTAATGTTAAATAAAACACATTTGATTATAATAAATATATATAATTTTTATTTTAATCTAAACCTCAAAAACCGAAAAAAAGTGAAATGTGGGTTCTCAGGAGGATTAGCCCTTATAGAACAGTTTCTATAGTTAGTAGGTTGGGTTATATGGGGAACATTGTGGTAAGTGTGAGGAAGTCAAATTAGAATATCACTGATAATTTTGATTCGAGGCTTTAAAAAGGGTACCGCAAAGCTAGTTAATCTCCTTTGTGACGAATCTGCAAAGTTTTTATCTTCAAAATGGTCTCCACACAAATACATTCTAGTCGACTTATCATTTAAATTCATCATAATCTGGAGCCATTCTTCGCGTTTTTTCGAATTATTTTCAGGAACAATAAAAAAGTGTTCATTTGTACCTCCATTAGCCAGGGGTGTAGAACACTGATAACGAAAAATTTACGTTTTTTTTAAACTAGTCTCTGACCACACAATTACTATATTTAAAATTATTACCTATTATTATTCTGTACATGGATTACGGCAAAAAAGATTTCCAGAAATTAGAAAAATAATCTAGGCTATACTATACTTATTATGTTACGTAATATATGGGGCTCAAGAGATGGTTGAGGATTCCTTATAATACGAATATTTCGGACTTTTGTTCATTTTCCCATTGAATATCGATCTCTTCAACTTTAGTCTGAGAGTATGCGCCTACATTATTTCTATTGGAAACCAAACAGGAAATAAGGACTAAGAGTTTTGCATCAATCAGTGTGGATCCAACTTATGACAGTAGGGTTTGGACTTCAACATCAGTAAGAATACGAATTGGCCATGGTCAGACTTTGTTTAACACTTAACTAAAAAGAATAGTATATTATTTTATATGGAGGAAAAGTGATACTTTTCATGGCGCGCTCGTGTTTAATAGCCGAACGGAGTGAGGCTGGTAATAGAGAGCAAGCCATGAAAAGTAACTTTTCCTCCAAATAAAATATGCTGTTTTTTCTTCAAATGTCGACAAATTAATGCAAAAACATCTCTTTTTAATAGTAATAATATCTAATTATTATTAAAGATAAATGGGTTCGCAAGGCGGCTTAGACCACGGTCGTAGGTGGCCTTGCTTAGACCGGTGTCGGTGAATGTAACATAAAGCTGTCAGGGGACACTGCAGGGGCGTGCAGTCCATGGAAGCAAGGGAAGCAGTGCTTCCCCTAAAAAAGTTACAAAACATCATATTCTAAAATGTACTTTTTGAAATAGGAGACAATTAATTTAGTTACATTAAAAGCGCTAAGAATTATCTTAATTATCCGGCCCATAACAAATGCGGCCTTGACTCCGACCGAGCCACAGTTAAAATCCAATGGAACCTATGCCGGCCGCTAGCTTCTATGCAGCCAAGCCATATGCAATGCATGTATGCTTGATCGCTTGTGCGTTGAGAGGTTAGTGAACTTTCCATCGCCTGAATTCATCTGCTGAGTAGTCGGGTGCTTTAAGCGGGCGCGGAAGCTATCGTTGGCGTAGGTTCTTTGTTTTAACGGTCCAGGATTTACTTAGTTTAATGGCTAAATATGATGATTGCTTAAAAAATCATTTAGAGCGTTTTTCGCGGAACGTCGAATCGTATCCAGAATGAGGTAAATTCCGCTGTTACAACCATTAATTTAAACATAATTAAGCAGGAGATTGGCATAGCGCGGTTCATTGCTATTGCTCTGGACGAAACAACTGATATCACTAATTTTAGCCAAGTATCTATAGTAATACGCTAGGTTAAAAACGACGGAAGTATTCAAGAGCGATTTTTAGGTTCTAAGAATGTGTCCGAAAATGGTACAGCAGTTGCATTATATAGCGTAGTTTATAACGTTATTAATGAAATTAATGGGGACTAAAAAATAGTTGCTCAAAGCTATGATGGAGCTGCAGTGGTGGCAGGACAATTAGGAGATCTGCAAGCTAAAGTTCGAGAAACTTTCCCAATTGCTCTATTTGCCTACTGTATTGCTCATAAATTAAGTTTAGTTTTATCCCAGTCCATAAATCACATTAAAGAGTGTAAATTATTTTTCGTTACTTTAAGTGGTATGGCAGCTTTTTTTTTCAAGTCAACAAAACGTACACATGCTTTGGACTCCATTGTCCACAAACGATTGCTCCCACTAGATGGAACTATAATGGAAGACTTGTGCTAACAATCTCTGAAAATCGTGAATCACGGATTGAACTATTTCAGAATAATAGAAAATAATGAAACGTGGGACTCTGAAGCAGTAAATATTTCGAGGGGATTTTTGGACTGTTTGAAATGAGATTTTAATTTTAAATATTTGTTTAACATATTTTCAGAAATATTTCCATTCTCGGACAATATTTTTAATTAATTTAATTTAACTACGACAATTGGTATTGCTTTTTGCTAAAAAAAGTGGAGGATTTTAAGTCCATGTTAAGACAAAAAAAGAGATGACTTTGACCTGTTTTGGGAGAAAACGATGACGTTAAATGTAGAGCCACAAGCCAAGCGTCTTCGAATAGACAGGGTGGGACATATTCAAATGTCATACAGACGCCTCTTTTATGAAATAATCGATCAAATTCAGCAACAAATAAAGTATAGATTTAACGGTTTAAATTGTTTTAAATTCCTCAAGCTCTGCAATTTTGCTGCATTTAAGGAAAAACTTTTCCAGAAGATGCGTTTAAATATCTTCTTCTTCATTAGGGCCAGTTCTTCGACCAATTGTTACTGCGATCTGAACTAAAAGTGATTTACGAAACTGATGATTAGTACAAAAAATAACGTTAAAGAACTAATTCAATTTTTAATAGACAAGGAGCTAGAAGATGCCTACACTGAAGTGTCGAAATTGTGTGAATTAGTATTGAAAATACCTGCCACAAGTTAGTCAGTAGAACGCAATTTTTCAACACTTAAACGTATAAAAAAATTCGTAAGAAATTCAACGGGGCAGGAATGACTTTCGCCAATATCGCTGTTGTCCATTGAAAGCAAATTTCTCCAAAATATGTCGGAGCATCCAGGTTTTTATGATGACGTAATTGACAGATTTGCAAAAAGTGATCGAAGAATCGAACTACATTACAAATAGGTAAGGTACTTATTCATTCCTTTAAGTGCGCAACAATTTGCCATTCAAGGAGATGCCCGAGGGGGTGCCGGATTCTTGTTTTGTTAACGATTTTAATGACTTTTGGGTAAAAATTGGGCGCGGTCCCTCAAATTTTTCAGCCTGCGGTGGGTTAGCCTTCAGCGGCGTCTGCGGCGGGCTTTTTTGTGTTGGCACCAAATTCAACGAACTGCCGCTGCTTCCCTTTCTTAAAATTTCACCGCACGCCCCTGGGACACTGTCAACAATAATTATTTTTTAAGATTGCGTCTCCGATTGCGTTTTAATTCCGTATTCATAAGCAGTTATTGAGTAAGTTCGATTAAGTTAATAACCAATTTGTTCCTAAATCAGTGATTTTTAGAAATGCAGTCACAAATTGAGTGATAAATACAAATTGTAGTTTAATAAATCTTGAGTTGTTGACGCTTATTTTGTTGTCTGTTTGTATTGTATCTATGTTGCTATGGTAACACTTTTACCTCCGCCGGCGGAAAAGTGAAAAGTAAAGCTCCGGCGGAGGAAAAACGAAACTTCACGGCCGCATACACAGTCGAGTAATGACGGATTTACTGACGTTTGAAGAAAAAAATAATTACGTTATTGAGTTTCTTATTCTCTGCAACTATTAACCCTTCATTTATGACCACCATCTGTACTGACACATCTCCCCAGGGAGTCTTGAGGAGAACCTAAACCCAATATCCGGAATACAAACACCAAATCCAAGCCGTTTATCATTTTTTGAAGCATCGGTGTATATGAAATTGAATTTTTGCTTAAGTTTATCCATGGCAGCTCGAAAAACCGAATTGGCATCTATATCTCCTCGTTTTATATTCAGTTTCAAATTTTTAACCACCATTGATTGCGCGAAATATTCGTGCTCAAAACAGGGATACTTGGGACTTGTATACATTTTGGTAATAAAGGGAAAAAATTCTCCTATAGCTTGAGTAAGAATAGGGAGTGAATTTTCATTATTTACGCTGACGTCATTCAAATAATAACTTCTTAGTTTACGAATCAGCAAACCTAATGGGTGCTCAGAGATTGAAATGATCTTTGACAAAAACTTGACAGCTAACCATTTTCTTCTACTATATAAATCTATTTCCGATGCTTCAGCAAGCAGAAGGTTCGTCGGAGTTGATTTCATACATCCTAGGCATATTCTTAGGCCTTCAAACAATATCTTATCTAATCTAGACAAATTACACTTGCTTGTTGGGCTTATAAACACTGATCCATAATCTAGATGGGATCTTACCAAAGCATGAAAAATCATTAACATCGTTTGGGGATCTGATTCCCATCAAACTCTTGTAAAACATTTTAAAATGTTAATTCCTTTTTTAGCTTTATTTATAGTGTAGTCTATGTGTTTATCCCATTTTAAATTTTTTTGAAGCACTACCCCCAAATATTTGACTTGATCTTTAAACGGAATAATAATGTTATCTACGTTGATCATTGGTTTGATACATTTTGGCCGATTTCCCTTTGTAAACCATAAAGCTTCACATTTCTCAATGGACAGCGATAGATCATTTTCTTTTAACCAAGAATTAACTTTAACTAACGTCAAATTTATGTCTCTGACCATGACCTGAATATCTTTACCTTTGATGAAAATTACTAAATCGTCCGCATAGCCTATCATATCAATACCTGGTGATACCCGTTTAAAAAGTTCATTTGTATAAATGTTGAACAGAATTACACTGAAAAGTGAACCCTGCGGCAGCCCAGCGGTACTCTAAAAAGGACCCAATAATGATCCATCATTCCTTCTAGAATACAATGATCTGTTTGACATAATTCTGAAAATCAATTTGGACATGTCAGAGGGTATATTGATGGCTTTTATCGAATAGTTTGTAAAGATTTACATTGTCATAAGCAGCTTTAATGTCCAAAAAATTGCAAGAATTGTATTATTTTCCTTGAAAGCAATTTGGATGTGAGAAGTTAGAATAGCAATACCATTACATTACAAGTGCCCATGCCTTTCCTGAAGCCAATCTGATAAAAACCAAAAAAAGAATCTCTTTCCAATATTCATTCCAATCGGTTCTTGATCATAATTTCTAAAGTTTTTAAGTAACAAGATGCGAGAACTATAGGTCTATAGCTATTGACATTTTTAGGATTTTTGTTGTATTTTAATAAAGCCAAAACATTATCACTTTAAGGGAAAAGGTTCATCGCGAAGAATTCGATTATAAACTGAAACTCGATGAGATTTAGCAATTTCAGGCAAATTAATCAACATTGTATAAGATATATCATCTAACCCTGTAGAAGAAAAACTCTTATTGTGTAGAGCATTCTTTAGTTCCGAGATATTAAATTCAATGCTGCCTGAAGCAGAAACCGATGATAACGAAAATTCCGGATGTATATCAATAATTATCATCTTTTTAATAAATTCACTACGCAAGGAATCTTCTATTATTGCTCTATTGAAAAACTTAGCGTTGCTTGAGAATTTTTTTACTTTTTGCCAAATATATTTACTATTAGCTTGTCTATTTAGAGATTTACAAAAATTAACAAAGCTGCTCTTCTTTTTTTCTTTGAAACATTTTTTGGAACGAGCAATAGCTTTTTTTGCTTTGATAAAATTTTCTATAGTAGGATACTGTTTGAAATATTGAAGATGATATTTTCTCAACTTAATGATTATAGAACATTCCTCGTCCCACCAAGGGTTGCTTAAAACTCCGTTTTTGTTGATCACTTTCAATGGTATCGCTATTCCAGCTGCACGATTAACAATTTCATCCTGCACAGAGAATTCCAATTTATCCATATTAGCCACCTTGACTAAGTCCATAGCTATAGAGTCCTTAAATTTTTCCCAATTAGCCTTTCTAAATTTTCTTGTTGAATAACCCCCAAGAATAATATATTTGTTCACTGAAGAAGAAGTAATACTATGATTTATTTCAATAAATGTGGGAAAGTGATCACTATATCCACAATCTGGTAAAGTTGCCCAAAGAGTGTTATAGGCGATACCTGAACTGATGAGCGAAATATCTACCGCACTGGAAGAATGATCTGCAGATTGAAATATAGTCGGAGAGCCATCATTAAGAACAACCAAGTCATTATTTAATACAAAATCAGCTAAAATTTTGCCGCCTCTGTTAGGCAAAACATGATCCCAAAGGGGATGATGTGAATTTAAATCTCCCATCAGGATCACCTTATTAAAGGTATTGCTAACGAGGTTATTCAAAAGGTTTTCAGATATATGCATATTAGAATTGGCATACACATTAACGACATGTAAATCAGCAATTTTTATTATACTATATTGTATGTTGTTATCGTTAAAGCTTTCTAAATGATTAAATAAAATATTATTTTTAACACATGTGGCTACTCCTCCGTAACCGTCTTCCCTATCTTGTCTAATTATGTTGTAAGAGTTAAGACTGAATTTATTTTGAGATTTTAACCAACCGTTAATAAGAATGAAATCTGGATTATATTTTCTAATTAAAGCAATCAGATTCGGTCTATTAGCATTTATACTACGGACATTCCATTGGAGAATTTTAAGTTTTAAGTTCATCCCTGAGATGTTGGCCATAAGTTCTGGTAACAGAAATATCTTTATGAATCTGGATTATCCAGATCCATAAAACCCTGCAGTTTCTGGCAGGTTAACACATAATTTCTTATAGATAATTGATTTTCTCCTGACAGAGATAAAAATTTTTGTTTAAATTTACTAATATAATCACTATCACTATATTTTATATTGTCATTATTATAATATTCATTATCCTGAAAGGTACTAGCAGGCTTATCTTTGTAAATCTGTTCAAAATCGTTTGTATAAGCTCTAAGACTGTAATTATTTTCTTGCGATTGCGATCTATTATCAACATTTTGCCTTTGAGAACGAGAATTAGGGGATAAAAGATTATCCTCATGAGCTTTTTTATCATAACCGGGATTCAAAAAAGTTCTTTTTCTTTTTGCTCCATTATTAACAACTTGGTTAAAAGATCTTTTCTCATTCACATTAAAGTCATGAAGCCTTCTTAAATTTATTGGTGTTGACTCTCTTCTTGAGGTAATAGACTCTTCGTCATAATTTTTTGAGCGATTGAGAGGAGGAAAATCCTTAGGGCGCAAGTCATTTTGCGTAACTTCTAAATTTGGAAGGTACGTTTTTTTACAGATTTTATTAGCATCAATGAACGTTAAATTATCAAAAGCCATTACATTTTTTATATTCAGCTGTCTTTTATATTCTGGACAAGATTTGGAGAGAGATTTATGATTGTCCTTACAATAGTAACATTGCGTCACACACGAAAACGAACCGTGTTCCAAAGTATGCATTCTATCAATAATTTTTCCCCGCAAATTAAAGTACTTTGGTTTGCCTTTACAATTCTTTTTTGTGTGGCCGAAAAGTAGAAACGAAAAACATTGCCTCACCGGGGGGACATAAACTGAGATTTCAAACGCCAATCTATAAATGTAAACATATTTTGGAAGAATAGTACCCTTGCGCCTAGTTCAGCTTCAACTGTCGCCAGCTACACTCTCTCTGGCCAATAGGAGACAAGGAACGTCATAACCCCTAACCCCCTCCACAGTGTCGCCAGTTTGTTGTCGCTGTAGTTGGTTTGAATCAACTTCACTTAATTTTCATTGGGGGTATTGTGTAAAATGACAAATGGTTGACATCATCGTGACGTGACAGCTGTCGCTCGATATTGAAAAGGCATAACACCATGCCTGTCGGTTTATATTCCACGTTATCATTATTTACTATTTTTCTATTGAGACGCTTAGCATCAATTATTTCTATGTCTGATTGACAAATATTTTTAAAATTATTTATGTCGATATCAATGTCAATTCGTCTGCAAATACCTTTACAGGAAACAAAATTATAAGGTATGAATAAACGATAGCCTTTCTCTAGCAAAAAACGATTGTTTACAAACTTGTTTGCTGCGGAATAGTTTGAGAATTCAACTGATAACCTGTTGGATCCTTTACTGTTTATTTTTTTGACCTCCTTTAAATTTAAATCAAAAATATCTTTCGCTATTTTTACAGTATTAAATGACCCTATATTACTATTTGCCTTTTCAGTCGATTCGATATAAACAATGAAAGGTCCCATATCTTTGAAACTATAAAGCATTGTTTTAAAAGCGGTTTGGTTTTCTTTTACATTTTGGACGTTGTCCATGTTAACATTCGCGATTAAGGAGTCAGAAGGGGGGATATCACTCCCCCCTCCCCCCTGGTCATCCATCTAATATAAATCAAGTTATAGCAAACAATCGATCAGATAACTGTTATCAATCAAAAAGAAAAAATGATATCTTTTAGCCTAATAATTAGAAAGAATTAGCGGTCCAACTATATAACTCACCGGAAGGGATAACACGTGTTAGTCTATCTGACGCACAACCAAATCGCACGCAGGTCGAACACGATTCACGAAGTGAACTTCCAAATTAATTCTAATCTATTTCTCTTGCTGCTCGTCGTCATAGCAAATCAACACGTGCGTGCCCAGTGAACTCTCGACGCTGCGACAGCCAAACAAACCAAGACAAATACCAAGACGTATTCATGGACACACTGACGGAAATAAAACAAAATCAGACAAATACAAACACACACTCTCACGCAGATCAACCAACCCCCACGGAGGAAGAAATGGACACGATTTCAAACGGCCTAGGGCACTGAGCCCCCCAAAAACCCACAACCCAAGCCCTAGGGCAAATATACCAAAAACGACGAATGTGGCCACACATGAGTCAATGAACAAGCATCTGGGAGTAGACCCCTCAACCACCCCCTCCCCCCCGCCTCAGAGCTCCCAAAGATACCTAAAAAATCTGAAGTGGTACCAATAATCATTCGATGCCCAGAACACTGGGTAAGAATTCATCAAGATTTGACGTATTCGAAAATAGCTTTCGGAGACGTCAAAAAATCCAGGCTGGGGATCCAAATCACTCTCGCCACCTCAAGTGATCACAGAAGGATCACCACCTACCTTTCAAATAAAAAGTACCCATATCATTCATATTTCCTACCGGAAGAAAAGAAACTAAACATAGTAATCAAGGGACTAGACGGTCTTATCCCATTGTCGGACATCAAGAACGACCTCATCGCCAAGGGCTACTCCCCTAAAGAAATGTTTTGGCTCAAAACCGGATCAAGGAGAAACATCTCAACAGAGATGTTAAAAGTTCTAGTCCCGCAAACAGACAGCAACGTCCTCAATGAAACCCGGATCAACTACATGCCTGTAGTAGTCGAGGTTCAGAGAGGCAGCAAGCACCGTGTGCACAATCAGTGCCACAGGTGCCAACAATTTGGCCACTCAGCAGGGCGGATCCAGGATTTTTGTCAGGAGGGGGCGCACGTTTGTGGGGCCCTGCCACTTCATTCTCCACCCCAAAATTTTGGGGTGCCACGCCAAATTTTTACCCAAAAGGTTTTAAAAAAACACCTCGGTCAAATCTTTACACAGATGAGACAACAATGCTGCACTAATTGCAGTCATTTATTATATAAATTATTATATACTAAAAAAACAAATTTGGTATGTAAGTAACCAGGAACAAGATCTGGTTACGTAACCTTTATGAGTTTTAACACAAATACTAAATAAATTAAACATTCAATAAAACAATACGTGCAAAGAAATTTATGTTAAACGCTTGACCATATTATAAAACACTATTTTAAATCATACTGCAAAGTTAAGTTTCCTTTTCCCTTTGCAAACCTATCTAGGATAGATTCTAGATCTAACTTCATTGATCGATATATGTATAAAAATGCTAAGCCATTTAGTCTATCTTCAGGTATAATAGATCGAAGGTAGGTCTTAATTTAAAAGTCTCAAAGTTGAAAAACTTCTTTCGGTAGTAGCAACAGAAACAGGAAGAGAATAAATAATTGTTAGCGCATTATAGATGTTTGGAAAGTCACTTTTATTACACATTTGCAAAGCTGTTAAAGCGTCATCACACTTACTATTTATAGTTTCGTGTTTAAATAATGTAAGTTCCACGAAAACACTGTATGCGAAGGATTGTTTAAAACAGAGCTAAATGTTTCTATAATTTTTGACACCATATCTGATATTCTCTGCAGGTCGTATTTTTCAAGGGTTGTTGGAATACTTAAATCTAACAAAAAAAAAGCTCATTAAACCTTCTGAAAACCATCCATCAGTTAGGACAAAATCTAAAATTGGTATAAAAAATAACTCTTTTCCAATAGTTTTCTGGTAACAGGTTATCTTTATCTGAAAAAGTATCACTGTGTGTTTGTGTTGAGACTAGCCTGGGTATTTGCATCTCTATGTCAAGCTCTATGGTTCATTTTCAGCTTTTTTAAATACACAAAGTTTGAAATAAGAATCCAAGTTCGCTCTTTTTTAATGGAGAGGGTCAACTAAAATTTTTAACTTTGACTTAACCGACTATATTAATGTTCTTAGTCTGCAAATATTTACTATATGGTAAGGTAAGTGCAAATATATCTGCTAATGAATATACAGTTACAAACAGATTTTAGAAGAATACCTGCTTTACCAGAAGAAGTAGGTACTATAATCCGATCCCGATATGTCTTTCAAAGCTTTTTCTATAAGAGGCAAGTCCGTCTGAAATTGTAAGACATAGTCATGCGCCTCTATCCATCTTGTCTGACAGGGCTTAATAATTTACGTTTTAGATACTTTTTTAAATCGAAATTTCTTTTGGACGAAGCTTGAAAAAAGTTACGAGTTCTTGAATAATACCCGTTTTATGTTTAACACTTCTTACTGTAAGAGATTTCGATAGAGAAAGGTTAAGAGCGGGATTAAAGCAAGGATAAATAATAGCATAGCAGAATAGTAATTAAACGACAGTATCAACAAAGCTGTATAATTGGATTTATTTAAAACCGCTTAAATTAGAATATATCTAGACAGACAGTTATTGCTATTTTTTCTAAAGGGCGGCATAAAACAATTTTAATTTTAATAAAGTTTTAACGTTCAGGGGGGGGCGCGCGCCCCCCGCGCCCCTCCCCTGGATCCGCCCCTGCCACTCAGTCATGAATTGACACGCAGTCCCAGTATGCAATAAATGCGCTGGCAACCATCACTACAGGGACTGCAAAAAGCCCATAAATACCCCGTCAAAGTGTTGCAACTGTGGTGGGGAACACCCGGCAAGCTACTCAACTCGCCCGAAAAAAACCCAACAACAAACAAAAACGACCCATCACACAAACACGACCAGTGAACACGAACATCAGTTACGCCCAAGTGGCAAAACCAATCACCCAAAACACCACACAAAACTCAAGCACTAACAAAAGCACTAAAAATGACACTAACGCTAAAAACACAAACACACAAAACAACATCATCTTTGCACTGCTGACTATGTCCGAGGAGGAGATATCAGCGAAAATAAACACGATAACCACACTAATCCAGAACAACCCAACATTGAGATTATTCGCTAATCTCAATGGCTAATACACCTACTCACCTATTCTTAATCAGTTGGAACGCGAACTCCCTCTATCCCAAGAGTTACGAGTTTGCGGAATATCTGATTGAGAATAACATAGACATAGCGCTAGTCCAAGAAACTTACCTACGTCCACACACGCATTTACACGTACAAACCTATACAATTTATAGAAATGATAGACCGGACCGTGTGAGAGGTGGTACGGCCATTTTTATAAAAAACAACATCACTGGTCGGGATTAACAAGTGCTTTTATTATTGCTTAAAACCATAAAGACGGGTGTGGTATCTTAATTAACCACTTTTAACGGACATTATAATATAGGGTGGTGAAACAAATTGAAACATGTATTCGATATTGATATAATTTAATAATGCAGGTGTAAATTGCATTTAAATATAATGGAGATAAATAAACAGTGTTTTCTATGTTAAATAGAAATTATATATGTACAATTCTTACACTAAAACTTTCAATCATTCATCATTCGTTCAGGTATAAAACTAATATTACAAAAAGTTTCTTAATTATTAACTAAATACTAAAACAGTTTTGTTTATGCAATTTAAAACTGAAATATGTTTGTCCTTTCTGACTTTCAATGAACTGAACTTTTATGCTTTCAATCTAGCACCTTTCTTTCTTACAGAATACCTTCATCTCCAATGTTTTACTTCACTCTACTCAGCTAGGGATTCCACTTTGAATCCTTGAATTAACTTGTACAGTACAGGGACCACTTGAGTTATCAATTCGGTGCCGCCATTTTATGGAGTCTCTTCAACAAAAGGGGGAAAGGGACGCTACGTCGTTTCTTGCCTTGAAACCTTGGGATAATAGCCCAAAAGGAGGTCTTTGTCCAACCTTGGACAAAGATAACTGAGGTGCACTAAATATTCTCTAATATTTGTGCATACAAGAGAAATTGGCCCAAAAAGGAATTTGACCTTTTGGCGCGAAGAGGCACTTGCTAGAGCTCGGTGAGGATACCGATCTAGCGACGTGGAGTGTTAGCAAAGCACTGACTTGAATTTGTCTTCGAGCTGATCGCCTCCTGGCGCCAGACCAAATAAAAAGTGGGGGGTTGGCGCTTTGCCGAATTCATTTGATATTAAAAGGGTAGAAACGGTTTTCTTTCTTTATTTGACAGACTGATTGTTCACCATGCTGACGGAGACAAAAATACATTAACTTGAAAACGATTACAAACGTTTTCCTTTACTAGTGAAAGTTGGCTCTATTGTAATCTCTTATATTGACAGCAGGTTCGAATTAGCATTATAAGATCCTTTACACAAATAGTGCACTATCTAAAAATCGGCCTTTCCTATTGGTCAATCAGCGTGGCCCTCCGCTCGCTTCGCTCGCTACGGGGGCTCAAGAAAAGGAAACTAACCAGGCGTTAACCCAAACTAACCCAAGACATACCCAAAATCAAGAAAAAACTGTTTAAAAACATAATCTTAAAAAAAAATAGCAACGGGGTTCGAACCTAGGCCGTCCAGGTGAGACTCAGTCGTATAAACCTCTACACCACGAGAGCTCTTGACAGGAATCGATTACATCACGCAGACATATCGTAATACGAGATGGATCGACCAATAGGAGAGGTCGATTTTTACATAGTGCACTATTTGTGTAAAGGATCTTTAAATGCTTCGAATTAAGGGATCGTCCGTGTAGGGTTGGACTAAGGGGTTTTGAAGAAAGTGACATTTGCTGATCGGGTTACATAAGCTAAACACGAAGTGATACTCATCGCCTATGCCTTCCAAATAAATTATTACTTTTTATGTAGGCTAAACAAACCAAAATATTATATACTGAGTGTTATAACTATTTGTGGACAATAATTTAGAAAATAATATAAATAATGTTATAACAATATACCTAATACAAATTTGTAACATATTCTATAAATGAAATTAATACGACATAATATATATACTAAAACTATATAAGTACGTAAATAGGGGTTTCCGTTACACTAGGAAACACCGAGATAAGGTGGAGCAAAACTCTCAAATATCTAGGGATAACCCTAGACAGCAAACTTTTATTTAATCAACACATTCAAAACAAGATTAACATAGGCATTGCAGCAAAGCAAGTCTTCTATCCTTTAATTAACAGAAATAGTTCAATGCCAATCAAAAACAAATTACTACTCTACAACCAGGTTATCAAGCCCAAAGTCCTCTACGGAACTATTGCATACATACACACAAGCAAAACAAACAAGAAAAAACTACAAGTTTTCCAAAACAAAACACACTAAGACAAATCACAAATGCACCATGGTACATTCGCAACACTAACATACACGCCGACCCAAAAGTCGAAACAATTCACGAACACCTAACAAACAGACATGTTAGATTCTTGGAACAAGTACACAATCACACAAATCCACTAATAACATCACTTTTTGACGGGGAAGACCGGCTCAAAAGCCTACGAGAACCACCGTAAGAGGGCCACAATAAACACATAAAAATTATATAAAAATCATAAAAATAAAAACCACCAAAAATAATACTAACACTTACTAACCCATAAAAAACTGTAGCTAAATAAATAATACAGAAAAACCCCAAAAATAACTAACCCACTAACACACACTCCAAAACATCATATCACAAACACAACATCCTGCCTAGAATCATCAAGAACAACAGGAGGCCAACACGCCAATGAAGGATGATGTAAGAGTGACAAGAGTCACTGGCATCAATGGAAGATGGTGAAGTTTTAGTGGCTATGTCCAGAGAGGAGAGTCCCACACTACCCTCAACCAAGTGTGTGCATAAGAGAGCATTTATACACCTCAAAAAAAAACCTCCAAATTCCATGAGCGGTTAATTCTAGCACCAGCGGAACCAGAAATGGAATACGCTGTTGCTACTTATGCATTCGCGCCATGTCTTCGCGATGCAATCAGTTTGTTGCAAGAGCCCTTGTGGTCGAGAGGTCTAGATGTCTCACTTCGGCGGCCCGGGCTCAAACTCCGTTGCTTTTTTTTTAATTTTTGAAGTGAAACTTCTTACCGCGCGCCTGGATTAAAATTTGAAGGTCGCGACACACGGCGGGCGATACACGACGAGCGATACACGACGAGCGAGACGACCTGGCGGAACGAAAAATATGAGAATATTGTTATTGTGATATCTTTGTTAGTATACAAGCAAAAATATGGTATTTGCTCTGTTACCTCGTCAAGACATAAGCGAAACTTTTATGAAGAATATTTATTTTCATTTAGGCCTTCCCTTACCCCTACCACTAAATAGTGGTATATTTAAAAAAAATAACTTTTTAACCAAATCCGTTACGATATGTATAAGGCTAGGGCGTTTAAGTTTAAGAAGATTCACTTCAGATATGCGCATATAGTGCATAACCTTTTCTTTTTAAGGTTATGTTTCTAAACAGTTTTTTTTCTTGATTTTTGGGTATGTCTTGTGTTAGTTCTGGTTAGCACTTGGTTAGTTTTCTTTTCTTGAGCCCCAGTAGCGAGCGAAACTAACATCTAGCCTCTGCCTGCAACTGGTTATCACAGCGACTATACCTAATATAAATGTTAGCTAGAATACCCCCGTTACGTTTTATCTTCAATTACATAAACACACAAGCGTCTAGAGATCAGGCGGTTAGACGATTTAGGCGGACTGGTCTGTAACATTCATGAGCCGCTGACGGTAACTGACTATCCATGGTATTATTATGACTTTGCATGGCGCTCCGCTCGCTTCGCTCTCTGCGGGGCTCAAGAAAAGGAAACTATCCAAGTGCTAACCAAAACTAACCCAAGGCTAACCCAAAATTAAGAATAAAGGTAAATTAATAAAAAAACAATAAACAAAACATCTATCGCGACCGACGGGAATCAAACCCGCAGCGCCGAAATGACACACAAACAAGCTACCCTCTACACCACCGAGGTGTTGCAGAAGTTTTGCTAGAACGTCGTGACGTGGATTCGTTTCACCACATCGAAAATTATGCACCTTTACATTACAGTCGCGCAATAAAATTTGCGATGGCTAGCCAGTTGCAGGTAGCGGCCAGACGTTAATGCGAGCGAAGCGATCGGAGGGCCATGCGAAAAGTGAAATAAGACATCTCAAATAATAAGTTTGCCAACAGTGGAATACACTGTTGCCAGTGTATTCCAGTTCTGGTTCCCCTGGGGCTCGCTGGAATCACGGTCAATTGACCGTGGGCTGGAATTACGACTGTCTCGCGACAGCCTTGATTTTGACTGCCATCAAGGTCGAATGTTCCAAACCTACAAAGAAGATAAAAGGAAACGAGGTGGCGGATAAACTGGCCAATATAGGGAGAGGACTTAATATTCCAAAACAGATTATGCTGGATAAGCAAGAAATTATTCAGATTATTAAAGAAAAAAAATTTCAAGAATTTAGTGAAGTATGGAAGGAGAATTTGAAATATCGGGGAAGTATTATTCAAATTCTTATGGTTGTTGTCCTAGATGTAAATGATTTTCTAAGTTTGAATATATCGATCGAAGACACATCACAACCATAATTCATATGAAAACTGGCCACTCTGCTTAGCAAAAAAACATCTATGTAGAATTGGCATTATATGGAGAACTCAAATTGTGATTGTGGATGTGTTGAGGATCTTGACCATATTTTTTTAGAATGTCCTTTAAAATTTATTCAGGGAGTTGATGTGTATAAGAGCCTCAGACAAACGGGTATCCCCCCTCCTCTAAATATTTCAACCATTTTGTCAAATCTTAATGCTAAAAATATAAAATTGATAATCAATTTCTTGAAATATAATCAGATTAAATTATAATAGAATTTATCTTTAAATAACATTATCTTTTATAGCTCACATTTACATCCTGATCCTATCCGACGCAGTCCTGATTGTGAATGTTCCTCACTGCGCGGGAACGAGAAGAGTTTTATATCCTTTGTTGTGGTGTCCTATTAACTGTTCTCTTAAAAAAAAACGATATATTATAAAGTCCGCAAAATAACAAAATAATCAATAATATGGAAGTAAATGGTGGTGATATGGTTATATGAAAGAAGAAAGAAAGGGGATTCTTTATGAATATATTCGCGGAAACACATGCCAGCTGCTGTATATTTCGTAAAAAGTGCATCCAAAGTACGGGCACGTATTACAATCAGTTATTTCACTTTTCGCATGGCCCTCCGCTCGCTACGGGGGTCAAGAAAAGGAAACTAACCAGGGGCTAACCCAAACGTAACCCAAGACATACTCAAAATCAAGAAAAAACTGTTTGCTAACCAAAACCAACCCAAGACATACCCAAAATCAAGAAAAAACTGTTTAGAAACTTAACCGTAAAAAAATATAAAAAAAGTAACGGGGTTTGAACCCGAGCCGCCGCCGATAGACGCCGAATTGAGACCTAACCATCTAAACCTCTCGACCACGAGGGCTCTTGCTGCAAATTGAGTGCATCGCGAGGACATCGAATGCAATCGCTCGAGTCAACGCCATCTTTTTTTTTATGGCACACACTAGATGGCGTCGGAGACGCTTTTATATTGATGGCAGCCAACATCAAGGCTGTCGCGAAACACTCATCTGGAATTAGCCACTAGTGGCTAGGTCGTGCCGGTCTAAAAGCATTCCCGACACGATGTGTCAGAAGTATTATAATATTTCACTTTCACTCACGCATGGCCCTCCGCTCGCTTCGCTCGCTACGGGGGCTACAGAAAAGGAAATTAACCAGGTGCTAACCGAAACTAACCCAAGGCCAAATGCCCAAAATCAAGATATAAAACTTTTTACGAACAAAAAAAAGTCTTGCATCCAACGGGAATCGAACTCTAGCCACCCGCATGACAGGCAAAGACTCTGTCCATTATTTATTTATTTATGTATTTATTATTTCCTTAAAAGGCATCATTACATGCATAGGAATTGTCACAAAAAAATCTAATAGCCAAAACATTTAAAAGTTATACATAATAAAATATTGATCTAAGCTATAAAAAAGTTCAAAATGTATAGACGAAAAATTCACCCAATCTATATATGGTCTTGGTCCTCCTCATAAAAACATGCTGAGACGATGACGTTTTAAGAGAGGTAGATACATGATTAAATATTCTCAAACAAGTAATTTCAGGCCCATTGAGACAAGCGAGCAGTTGGAACAAACAACTGGTCAGCATTTCTAGTATTGTATGGGTTTATGTCTCCAACCTTAGTATGCAGGTTAGCGAAAATATAGCAAGCACACTGCAAAATATAAAGGTTGATGACTGTGAGGATTTTGTTTGCTTTAAATTTCACGACAAGATTGTCGGAGTGAAAGATGGAACATACTTCTTATTACCCTCTTCTGACGAGTGTCTCGCGAGAGCTTTGATTTTGGCTGCCATTAAGGTCGAATGTTACAAACCTACAAAGAAGGGGGATTCTTTGTGAAAGTGCTCGCGGAATCGGAAACACATGCAAGCTGCTGTATATTTCGTAAAAAGTGCATTCAAAGTACGGGCACGTATTACAATAAGTAATTGTTCACTTTTCGCATGGCCCTCCGTTCGCTACCGCTCGCTACGGGGGCTCAAGAAACGGAAACTAACCAGGGGCTAGCCCAAACCTAACCCAAAATGAAGAAAAAACTGTTTGCTAACCAAAACTAACCCAAGACATACCTAAAATCAAGAAAAAACTGTTTAGATACTTATCCGTAAAAAAAAGCAACGGAGTTTGAACCCAGCCCGTGTACCAGTAAACGATAAGCCATAATTGAGTTGATGGTTGCATAGTAAAAAGTTTTCAAGGTAGGAATGTCAACATTATTTCTTAGTTGTAAAACAGCACAATTTATTGAGGCTAATTTGTTATGAGTGTCTCGCGAGAGCTTTACTTTGGCTGCCGTCAAGGTAAAAGCGTCTCCAACGCCATTTAGTGTAGGTGTTGTTGACTCGAGCGATTTCATTCGATGTCTTCGCTATGCAATCAATTTGCAGCATGAGCCGTCATGGTCTAGAGGTTTAGATGGTTAGGCCTCAATTCTGTGGCTATCGGTGGCAGCTCGGGTTAAAACCCCGTTGCTTTTTTTTATTTTATTACAGTTAAGTTTCTAAACAGTTTTTTTTCTTGATATTGAGTATGTCTTGGGTTAGTTTTGGTTAGCAAACAGTTTTTTTTCTTGATTTAGGGTATGTCTTGGGTTAGCCCCTGGTTAGTCTCCTTTTCTTGAGCCCCCGCAGCGAGCGGGTGCGAGCGGAGGGCCATGCGAAAAGTGAAATATTACTTATTGAAATATATATATATAGCAGCTTGCATGTGCTTCCGCTTCCGCGAATACATTCTCAAAGAATCCCCCTTCTTTATTGAATTTGATGTCTGTATACGCATTTGTAACATTCGACCTTGACGGCAGCCAAAGTAAAGCTCTCGCGAGACACTCGTAATTTGTTAGATACATTATCAATATGGCCACGCCCAGGCTAACCACTACACCGCTTGGAAAATCTTTGCGAACCGCCACGACCGCGACATGGGTAATTCCTTAGATTAGGTAAGAGTAAGGATACCGCGCATGACATTAGCATTTAAAGATCCTTTACAGGCGTAGCCGACTATATCAAAATCGGCCTCTCCTATTGGTCGATCCAACTCGTATTACAATATGTCTTCGTAATGCAATCAATTTGTCGCAAGAGCACTCGTGGTGTAGAGGTAGAGCGGCGGCCATTATTTATGTGGCAAACACATCTATTGTTGTGGCGGTGCTATTTTGCAGTTATTTTGTGAGTTTTTGAACAAAGAGAGATAAAAACTAAGAATCATAATGGTAAATTGTTCGGCATATGGTTGCAAGAGTCGAAGTGAGAAGAAGGAGCCTGGAATTTCATTTCACAGGTAATTATTGTCTGCTGACCTTGTAGTTTATTTGCATATTTCTTGTTCTAATGATAATGCATAATGTACACATTGTGTTACCTCTGAGTATATCATGGTAGGGATGTTTATTTAATTATCGAGAGTAATTTGATACCCGATCTTGGATATTTTCAGTCATCAAATAATCAATAAAGCCATAAATCTTCTTCAAGGAGAGTCATTCAACAGATGCGTAGGTAATATATTTTTTCTTCAAACGTCAGTAAATCCGTCATTACTCGACTGTGTAGGCGGCCGTGAAGTTTCGTTTTTCCTCCGCCGAAGCTTTACTTTTCACTTTTCCGCCGGCGGAGGTAAAAGTGTTGTCATAGCAACATAGATACAATACAAACAGACAACAAAATAAGCGTTAAAAACTCAAGATTTATTAAACTACAATTTGTAGTTACCACTCAATTTGTGACTGCATTTCTAAAAATCACTAATTTAGGAACAAATTGGTTATTATTTAATCGAACTTACTCAATAACTGCTTATGAATACGGAATTAAAACGCAATCGGAGACCCAATCTTAAAAAAATAATTATTGTTGACAGTGTCCACTGACAGCTTTATGTTACATTCACCGACACCGGTCTAAGCAAAGCCACCTACGACCGTGGTCTAAGCCGCCTTGCGAACCCATTTATCTTTAATAATAATTAGATATTATTACTATTAAAAAGAGATGTTTTTGCATTAATTTGTCGACATTTGAAGAAAAAACAGCATATTTTATTTGGAGGAAAAGTTACTTTTCATGGCTTGCTCTCTATTACCAGCCTCACTCCGTTCGGCTGTTAAACACGAGCGCGCCATGAAAAGTATCACTTTTCCTCCATATAAAATAATATACTATTTCATACTCTACCTATAAAATGGCTATATTATTTTACGACTGAAAATTGCTTTAACTTATTAATTATTATTTATTACTTATAATTTCAATTAATTTATTGAAGTTACCCAGTAATTTATGTGGCAGCTGATAACAGACTTTTTCCCATGTTATCTGTCCTCTTCTTTCCTTGTCTAAGGGTAATTTTCATAACGCAACGCCACAGCTTACCAAACAATCAGCTATCCAACTCTCAAAATTTTAACGGTATGCGCATTTCCTCGCGCAGGCCGCCATTTTGGGTTAAAATCTATCAAATTCGACAGTGTTGGCTCGTCACTCGTGGTCGTGTCAGATGAGTTGTTTGTGTTAGCCAGTGTCGTACTTTCAGTTTAGGTATATATATTTTCTAGTTACAGTAATTAGCAGTGTACATACGTTCTTGAACAAACTACTTATTTTATAATATCTGTGCTTGTATATAATAGAAATGGATAAACCACGTTTTTGCCGCTAAAAACTGCAGTGCGAAAGGTTATGAATCTAACAAGAAAATAAGTTTTTTTAGATTTCCAAATGCTGTAATGCCATTAGGTAAGTTTTTTTGACAAGCATCTTAAAAATGATGTACTTTTGTAGCCTAGAAATATATTTCATTAATGTAAGCATAGCTGTTTTTACTGGAATGTAAGTAATTTTGAATGTAATACTTCTTACTATCATATTGTTTATCCTAAAATGAAGATTATGTTACAAATTGCCTTAAACAAATTAATTGTTTTAGTAGTTATTTGTGTTTTTAGAGCTTAAAGTAACGGATTGCCGCTTGAGGAAGAATATTACCGCGGAGCGCGTTAACCTTTCGAAAATGGCAATCTTACTTCGCGCTCAAAAAATACACAGAACTTTTTCTATAGCCGCAATTTTTTAAATTAAATGCACATTTTTCTCTCTACTTATTCTGATTAGCAAATGACTTGCCATTTTTCGCATATTATATTCTGGCATATTTAGAGCAGGAGTGCCAGCATCCATTGCAATAAATGCACGACTGTCATTTACTTATACTTTCGGTTGTCATCACTATCCATAGCTCACTCGACGGAAAAGTGAGAATTTTATTTTCCATGTACGCTTTAGAGCATAAAATAAGGATGCTGCGGCGTTCATCGATTTTGCGATTTCATTAGTTATTTTGCGCACGGCTGTAGAAAAAAAAGCAATTATTGTACAGGGTGGCCCGTTTAAAAGGGGCCTGTAACTTATCTCGAAAAAGACGGGGGTTGCAAAAAAATTAAATACAAAAGTTGTTAATAAAATAATCTTTATTTTTTTTATATTTTTTAATCGACACTTTTTTATATACAGGGTGATCAAACAAAGATATATTTTTTCACTGAAACACCCTATATATTATTAGATTTTTGGATTCTATTTAAAATTCTAAACATATTTGATGTATGATGTTATACCTCTAGAGTTACTACTTTCACAGCTATAAACAGTTGAAAATCGGTACTTTGGTTACTTTTCACTCTGGTATCAAGACTAGCATTAGAGATTGATCAAACTGAATTCCACATTCCTATCTTAACTTTTCAAGAGCTATCTGACGGTACTAACTGGCAGGTGGTACGGTGGGTACCAAATCTGGTACCTCGGAATGTTAAATTAATTCTACTTCATCTCTAATGGTCTTCTTGCTACCAAGGTGAAACTTAGCCAAAGTACCGATTTTCAACTATTTATAGCTGTGTGACAAATATTCTGAGAATCTTAAGTAGAATTCAAAAATGTAATAAAATATAGGGTGTTTCATTAAAAAATTTACTTTGTTTGACCACCCTGTATACAAAAATGTGAAATTAAAAAATACAAAAAACAAGCAAAAAAATAAAGATCATTTTACTAGGAACGAGAGGAACAACTTTTGTATTTAGTTTTTTTTGCAACCTCCGTCCCCGTAGTTTTCGAGATAATGTATAGGCCCTTCTTAAAAGGGCCATCATGTACAAAATTAACATAATTTAAAACTCATATCCATAGCTTTTCAAACCTTAAATTATATTAAATATTAGCTTCAAATACACGTACCTCTAAATCGCTTACAAAAGGTTGTTTTACATTTATATAAGTGGTGTGTACTTTTATGTATAATCAAAGAAAATTCTACAACTTTTCTTTGGTATAATATAATAATGTTGTCTTAGGGCAACGACATGGCTCATAAGTAGTCAAAGAGAAGACTTGTTAAATATGGACAGTGACATTCTTTATCAGAACTACAGGCTTTTCAGTATCCATTTCGAGCCAAAAATGTCTACAAACAGCCAGTTTTGTCGTTTAAACCACAATGCAGTACCTACGATTTTTAGAGCATTCGAGAAATCCTCAAAAAAATGATTATCCTATTGTTCTTGAGAGCCAGTTATTTTGTTTTATATAGATACATATTTGATAACAAACCTATGTTATACCTTAAATAGTTATTTTTGTAAAATAAATCAATATTTCTATGATTTCAGTGGTTTATATTTCCTTTCTTCCCGCTTAAGACAATATCTTGTATAAGAAAAAACTAAGTATTGGTACCTATATTTAAAACAAAAGGTTGATATCTATTTTTTTGGTTCAGCGAGAATGTAGGTACACAAATATTCAAATAAAAATTAACTAAAACCGTTGATTGCATCCAATCAACGATAAAACTAAAAAAAAAAAAAAAAGATATAATATCAAAACTCCAATCCTGTATATTTAAAATTTAATACTCCTTATCCCGGCCCTGTGTTTTAAACCGAAATGGCGTCGGTCACGTCAGATTTTTATTTTCACTTTTTGACAGAGAGTCGGCTAGCTGATTGTTTGGTAAGCTGTGGCAACGCCACCTACACTACAGTCGCATCGCACGCAGTATTTCGTCATTGGAAACGATTTTAGACCAGCGCGACCTAGCACCTAGCACGGCCACCTATGCGACAGGTAGCCGTGGACCTAGATTAGCGGCTAGGTCGCGCCGGTCTAGAATCGTTCCCGATGACGAAATACTGCGTGCGACGCCTACCTTTCTCTCTTACGACTCCAACGCCATCTAGTGTATGTGGCGATGACTCGAGCGATTGTATTCGCGCTATGTCTTCGTGATGCAATAAATTTGCAATATAAGCCTTGGTGGTCTAGAGGTTTAGATCGTTGGGTGTCAATATTGTGTCTGTCGGCGGCGGCCGTCGGCTCGCGTTCGAACCCCGTTGCTTTTTTTTATTTTTTTTTTACGGTTAAGTTTCTAAACAGTTTTTTTTCCTGATTTTGGGTATGTCTTGGGTTAGTTTTGGTTAGCAAACAGTTTTTTCTTGATTTTGGGTATGTCTTGGGTTACGTTTGGGTTAGCCCCTGGTTAGTTTCCTTTTCTTGAGCCCCCGTAGCGAGCGGCAGCGAGCGGAGGGCCGTACGAAAAGTGAAATATTACTTATTGTAACACGTGCCCGTACTTTGTATGCACTTATTACGAAATATACAGCAGCTTGCATGTGTTTCCTCGAATGCATAACACACACAATCGTGTCGGGAACGATTCTAGACCGGCGCGACCTAGCGACTAGTTGGACCTAGCCGCTAGCCGAGTAGCCGACAGTCCGACAGCCGTTACGCTACGCTACGGATGGGAATGATGGGATAAAATCACGATACACATATAACGGTATGCTGATTTTTAGACTCGTTTTTGACTCACTCGCGCATCTACGTCACCCGGGAAAAAATGTTCCTATTGACGCTGTCATAGTTTATTTAGTTAAGTGAATTTTTAGATTTGTTTTGTGTTTATATATGTTATAGGATTATTTAAATTAAAAACGTATAGTATAATTATGCCGAACTGTGCTGTGGCTACTTGTAAGAACAATAATAGGACCATCAAAGGGAGTAATATTAAATATTTTCATTTTCCTAAACATAAGTTAGCAAATCAGTGGATTCGTGCTTTACGAAGAGAAGATGGAATTAACATAAAAGATGGTGAGTATCTTTAATTATTAAGGCTTTACTTTATTATTTATTATTTTTATATAATAGATCCTATGGCTAGAGATGGATCCTAATTTCGCGTACCGTACCGTGATTTTAGCTGCCGCTAATTCTACATTCGGGTGCTGCTGTGCCTTAGTTCCGTTCTTTAAACATTCTTTTTAGATATACCACGATCAGGTCACGGTTCACGGTCCAGCCAGACACTATGTGGTTAAAAAATATTTGCCAAAATTTAAATAAGTAAAAAAATTAAAGCAACATGTATTATTGAAGTGTGATTGAAGTGAAACTTCTTAACGCGCGCCGGGAGGAATATTTACACATGCTCACATACGATGTGCTAAAATCGGTTATGTTCTGTAGCGCTACAAAAGCTCATTGATTTGCGCACCTAATCGCGCCATGTCTTCGCGATGCAATCGTTCTGTTCCAACAGATCTCGTGGCCGAGTGGTCTAGGTGGTTAGGTCTCGATTCGGCGGCTCTATGGGCGAACTCAGGCCGCGCCGCTCCGCGGCCTGAGTTCGAACCCCGTTGTTTTTTTAAATTTTTTTTTAAGGTTAAGTTTCTAATACAGTTTTATGAAGAATATTTTTTTTTATTTGAACCTTTTCTTTTTGTTAATTGAGTGGTATATTTTAAAAAACTATTTTTTAACGAAATCCGTTACGATATGTATATGATTTTATTGTGATATGTTTGTTAGCTTACAAGCAAAAAATATGGGATTTGTTCTATTACCTTATCAAGACATAAGCGGAACTTTTATGAAGAATATATTTTTTTTTCATTTAGGCCTTCCCTTTTTGTTAATTAGTATTATACTTAAAAAATGGTATATTAAAAAAAACTACTTTTTAACCAAATCCGGTACGATATGTAGGGGTCGTCATTTCCTTGACAACTTCTTGATTTTGCCTTGATCTTGTCTTGATTTCAAGACAAGATCATGACAAGAAATGATCCTTGTTTTTCAAGACAAGACAATAAATAAGTCCAAGATTTCTTGGAAAGAACCCAACAAAATCTTGAAAATGTAGTATTAAAAAAAAAACTCATTTGTTTTGCTAGTTTATTGAAAAAAAAACAAAGCACTGAAACATTTTTAATTGAATGATAAAGAAATTATTATGTAAAAAATAACTTTTTTATTTTGAAAAATTTTTGGATATGTTATGGCTTAAGGTATTGGGATCAAAAAGTACTTTGTAAACCGAGTCTACTTCAGTGGAAATGAAATAAATATGTAAAAATGGGCAAAAAATATTTGAAAGGGTTCAGAATATTGACTATTAAATAATGAGGTCAATGCAAAGAAAATTAAAATTGTACTTTAAGTTTGGTAAAACTATATCTTGTGGGCTAAATTAAATTGAATAATTTTTTAATGACTTTTTATTTGCAAGGGATTTTTTTTATTATTTTTGGATAAAGAATTTTGCTCAGCTGATCCACTTCAGTGGCGTACAGAATATTTGAATTTACGTAATTTTTTAAATTAAGAAAATATTAATTTATGAAGAAATGAACTATAAAACAATACTATCATGACCGCGTGCCCCTCGATTCTACGCATCAAGTATAAACATCACATCAACCAATCTCATCCCGAATTTTTTACTTAGTTCTCAAATGTTGAAATAATACTTAAATAACCATTTATACATTTAAATTATTTTCTAGAGTAAAACTATGTATAATACATCAATTATAATTAGTAATATAAATATGGAATGAAAATGCATTTATTCTTTAGTTAACACACGTACACGTAAAATTAGGAACGTGCCTATTATCGAAAATGTCCTTTAAAATCCCTCAAAACTGCGAATATTGCATTTCAAAACATAGTTTCTATACACGCTTACATAGCAGAATCGAAAGCGTTGTTCCCGGGTGACGTCACACGTTTCTGTGTGGGAGGTTCTGCCTGCGCAAGAGCATACCGTTATATGTGTATCGTGGATAAAAATCAATTAGCCGCATCGCATAAGCCGCTCCTCAAATTCGAACTAGTCGAAAGTCCAACCAAATTCAATTTGTAATAATTCCAGCTGTTATCTGTTATATTCCTAACATCGAGAAAGTAGGTAATAATCATCATAACTTTAAATTTACGTTTGCAGTCTGCGTGCAGCAATCAGCCATTCGATAACGTTACCTTGGACGCAATTTTTAATGTAAATGGTAACATACATATAATATATATTTCCATTTAGCAAGCAGCAATAATTTTTCACTTCGATTTCCAAATGAAATTGAATGCAAATGTACAAATAAAGAAAAGAATCTTTTATAGGTGATCCTAGGAAAAATAGTGTACAATACTCTTAAAAAGTATGTTTTGAACCTCGCAGGATTTCCCCACTCGACTATTTAAACACTTGTACTTATGCTTTTATACAATACTAAATACTACCGTTAACCACAGTGCAATACTTTTCAGCTTGAATGGTTGATAACTATTAAAATTGGTAAAATTAATATTTTTTTTAGGAGAAAACCTTTTTTCTCCAGATTTGGATAACCCAAGGAAGAACGTTTAGTAAGTGTCGTTCAGGAGAAATCAATTTCTTTATCAAGAACGTGACCTGTGTAAAACACAATATTCCTACCAAATCTCTGACCATTTTCTCCAGTGGGGAGCATCAAACATATTATGTCTAGCAATCTGACAAATAACAAGGGTAGGCCAATTCTCGAGTTACCTCTTCTGGAAAAGTTGCCAATTACAATTAAAGAAGAGAATTGTTCTCAGATTCATCAACTTAATGCAACTAGGACTGAGGAAGAAAATGATCAGTATCTTGTTGAGTAAGTAATTATTGTTTTTCAAAAAGGCTAAGTTATTTGGTCATTTCGGTAATTAGAAAAAGGGTTTTTTGCTATTATAAGAGATTTTTAATAATTCTTTTTTAGGGTGATTATATAGGTGAAATGTAACAATATTATGCCAGCTTAGTAAAATTGTTTTCATAATTTGTTATTAATAAATATTGGCAACAGCACAGTTACCATTCTAATATTTCACATCACGCATGACCTTGTGCTCGCTTCGCTCACTCCACAGGTGCAACCAAACAAAACTAACCCAAAATCAAGAAAAAAACAACTTTAAGAAATATATTATGAATTAGCACGTGGAGGCTCAAAATTCGTGTACCAAGACGTGAATCTCAATTGGTAACTGATTGTTAACAGGACAATGTTGTCAAACTGATTCATGTCAATGTACACCAATTTTGAGCTTTAACATGCTAATTCATATATTTTTCAAAGTTGTTTTTTTTTTTAATTTAGGCATTGCCTTTGATTAGTTTTGTTTGTTGATCTAACTAAAGTGCCAATTTGTAGTTATTACTTTATAATTTAAATTGCACCATTATTTAAATAAATGCCTGTATGTCCAAATCAAAGTCAAAAATTAGCTTTAATGCCATAAAAACAAGAGTTGTCAACAAAGCCAACCTTAGAAACTAAGTAGGTCTTAACAGAGACACTTGCTTTGTATCTGGTCTTAATGCTAATTTAGAAAAGTAAAATAAAAGTCAGATGCTTTAAAATTTCAAAGATACTTAGAAGGCAGTCAAAACAAGTAGTGCAGTATTGAAAAACATAAATCGCTTAATAGATTACAATTTCTTAAATTCCATGAGTGCTAATGATGCTATATTATCATTCTTACATTAATTGTATTGTGAACTAAATTAGAGTGATGTTGCAGCAGCGGTATTCTGTGATCTTGCAAAAGCTTTTGACTGTGAATCATAAAGTACTGCTCATTTTATTTATTTATTTATTTATTTATCCTCAAGTATCAACAGATGCAAAGCATCCAGTTACCTATACAGTAGGTATATAAACCTACAAATTAAGTGCCTATAACATTACTTATTACTAGTTTGTTAACATTTATTCTCCCAGGGGCAACAATATCTACATTTTTCAAATATTTATTTGCCAAGTCACACATTCTATACAGTGGGCTATTCTTATACAGGTTAGTTCTGGGTATTTGTAATTAAATGAAATCCTGACATCTGGTATTGACCAATCCACTTATGCAAAATGGAAGCAAGGCAAGAATTTTTTTTGCAATCAACAATACCTACTATTATTTTGATTAGCAAGGCTATACTGATTCTTATACGTCTAATATTAAGGCTGTCAAATTCAAAGGCATTCAAAAGTTGTTGGTGATCGAAACCCCTAGTCGGGTAAAAGCCAAACATTTTATAATTGAGGTGCTTTAAAAATTTTCGCTGAATATTTTCCAGTCGGTTGATTTGATTTGCATACATTGGAGACCAAATTAAACTTGCATATTCTAATTTTGACAAAACAAATGTATAGTGTTACAATAGTGTCAATATTATTAAAATGCCTGCTACATCTAATTACAAAACCAAGCATCCTGTAAGCATCCTTTACAATATTTTCTATATGACTGTCAAAATAAAGCCTGGAATCAAATGTTACACCTATGTCCTTATGGACAACTTCTCGTTTTAATTTTGCTTCTTTACTGAAATAATCTTGTTCTATTAACGTCTTATTATAAGTGTATGACATAACTGAGCACTTTTTCACATTTAAGTTTAACTTGTGGGTGTTACACCAAGCAACAGCATTATTTAACCCTCCGATCGTCGGGTGGTTCATGTGTACCACATTCGGTCGGGTGGGGTCTGTGAGGACTATAATAATTATTAAAGTAACAAAAACTTATACAAACTTTTTTTTATGTCAATATCCTATTGAAATAATAATTTCTAAACCACATTTGATATAATTTACAAAATATTGTCTTATTAAAACTAGTTTTTCTAATGTTGGTCAGGGCTAATAAATGCCTTGTAATTTATTAATTTTTTTTAAATGAGTGGAAAAAATAGTACACATTTTTATTAAAATATATGTTACAGGAAACTCAAATACACAAATTTTACTAACACAGGGGAATTAAATAGGCGGTGACACATTTGTAGAGTGGTTCAATCTTGGACCACCATTTCCTCAAAACTGTCGCGACAACAAACTGTTACGTTATCTAAACACAGCCAATTCTTAGAAACTTTGCAAAAAAATCTGGTTTTCCGTCTTTTGCAATATTTATAATTACCTCTTAAGCCAGGCTGTAGTTCTGGTACATCCTCCCGAAGAGTACCTGTAAGCCTCATAACTGAGCTTCTTACGGTCTTTGGTAAATGTTTGTCGATCGCTCTTTTCTTCATATTGTCCTGCAAAAGCTCCATTGCAAAATTCATCTGAAACAGCCTGCGACTTTTAGAATATTTGCCATCCGGGTCTTTAGAAATGAGATTGAAAAGAATAAGATTTGTTACAAATTCGATCGGGTGTGGTCTGTCAGGACAGAATACTGCATGGCGACTACTTGGATATTTAAATATCATTTATATATAGGAATTTCAATTGCTTTTAATGCCCTCGAAAGGTACTGTAATCGTGAAAATTAAAAAAAAAATGAATATAAAAAAGTATACGAAAGTTTTTTATTTCACTGTGGACTAACAGACCACACCCGATGATCGGAGGGTTAATGACCTCTGCAGCTCACTGCATTCGTTTTCACCACTAACCTTTGTATACAATTTGAAATATCTGCATATATTGAACCACAGACATTACCAAAAAATCCACTTATTCTATTAATTAAGAGTAAAAAGAGCAGGGGTCCTAGATTTGAACCTTGTGGGACCCCCTAAAGTCGGTGTATACACACTCGATTTTTGGCCTTTAATCTCTACATACATCCGTCTGTCACTAACAAAGGAAGTAATTATTGTTATAATATTATCATCTATATCACTCTCCATCAACACCTTAATTAGGTGAGAATGACAGACTCTATCGAAGGCCTTCTCCAGGTCTGTATACCTATATAACATCGACTTGTTTGCCCTCTGCAAAAGCATCATGAACAAACTGTGAGAAGGCTAGAAGGTTAGTCACTGTTACGGAGGGCTATAGGGTAGGAGACCGATCGCAATACATTTGTTTCGGTCACAGTTTTGCATCGATAAATCAGCTTTCAAACACTGCCGCCAGAGGCGCATGTGTTTCATCCGCGCTAAAAAATGCATGGATTCTTATGGGACAATAACTATTTTTTATTGAAATTAGTTAACTTATTGCTTTCTGAGAGACAAATAACGATTTTACATGAAGTAAAAGCTATTTTTTAAATATTCATTAAAATTTCATAGACGGATTTTGCTTTATTTAATGATAAAATTGACAAAACAACATGTGCTTTCAAACTTAATTTATCTTTAATTGTTTTCAAGGATTTAGGCTTAAAAGAAGTTCTTTAGCAGTGTTTGTGTTTTATGTCACAGCAGGAATGTTTTTGAAAAAATAGCATAGCAAATGATGGGTCCAAAAAGATTATACAGTATTTCCGAAAAGTATATGCAACATAGAGGAAACTTTTTATATTCCTTTACTTACTTCTTAGAATCGATTTTTTTTTATGAAAAGAGAATACATTGAGAAAATTTATTAATACAGAAAAAGTATAGATAATGTTAATAAGAAATTAACCACCCGGTCTTAAATAATCGTAAATACAAAGTGTTCCGTAGAATAAGTACCTTTTTGGATGCATTATGTTAATACGATCCCAAAGATGCTTGGATTTTAAAAATCAGGATGTTGTAGATACACAAAGGACTATTTTTTTTGGAAAGCAAATAAAACACACAACTTTAATACACATTTTTTATTATTTAAATTTAAACTCAGAAAAAAAACAGTTATGTTAAAAAATATAATTTATTTCATTACAGTGATCAGGGATAAATATATAAATAAATAAACCAACAACAGACTCCAAAAGAAGATTCTCATCTTGAATGTGTGTGTAAAAAATGCTTACATGCCATAATAATAATGAGTGGCAAAATTAATATGTTTTTTTTTAAGTTCTAAAGTAACTTGTTTCAACCTATCTATGATAGATAGACAGATAACTTATTTTATTCCAAAATAAATAATTATAAAGACGAATTTATTTTGGTTTTAAACCACGTCAAGAGTATGTTAACCCAACCGAAGCCCGCTCCCATACAGATCAAAGAGTGTATATCGACAGTATTCGACAGAAGCTGAAATGAGTCAGATGATGAGTAACATTAATAAAAAAATCAAACTTAGTGTAAAATATTATAGAATTATTTTCTTTACTTTAGTAGAATATTAATAGATGTATTTTATATGTCTTAAAATGTCTTTCATAATTGTTATGTATATATTGTTATTTATATATGTAAGTTATTCAGAGAACAGGTGTATACAAACTAGGAAGTGTAATGAAATACATTAGAAGAAAACCACAAACTATCAATACTGTACAATAATTCCTATGCATAAATTCATAGGTATAGCATCACACCACTAAGAACAAAATATTGTTAAGCAGCAACACACAACACAATTTAAGGAGTAAGTTACTTACATCCGACATACTTATTGTACTTAGTAGTACCTATGTAGTGATGAAGTACACAATCAGGCACTAAAAAAATATAAAAGAAAAATGACAGATGTTACTCAGATATACCTCAAAATATACCTATATATACCCACCTTATCAATTTAATTCCTGAACATATTTTCATTTTGTTAATGATTTTTAGTATATTTTCTATCTCTTCAAAGCCTGAAAATATTTTGTGTCCACCATCAAGCTTAATTTCAGTTTTCCCAAACAACACCTTAAAACATTCATGAAATAAGTAACAGCATATTATACAATGTGGTGGAAAGTATTTTATTAGTATCAAAAAATTCAGCAGTTAACGATGACCCAAAGTGTCAAGATTTAACTTTTACTTAAAATCAAATATATTCGGAATCAAATTACAACTGTTTTATTTACACATGTCGAGAAGTCTATTTCAAAACATCAGAGGAGAAATTCCAACATATATGTGACTGGGCTCATATACACTTAGTTGTAAATACTTGTTATTGTCCCAATTATGTAGCAAGTGATTAAATATTCGATAAAAAATATTCTATTACTAACAAGTAACCAAATAAAAATCCAATACCTTAAAAGACATATCCTGGCGTATCACAATTTTTTTTGTGGTATGGTTTGGTGTTGTGGTATGGTATGGTTTTGATATAGATATCATCCCATTCAGCAAAAAGTACTTCCACAAATAAATGTACCCGACCACTGCTTATTTGGAGTGCAAATTGTGTTATAATTATTTTTCAAATTTTCAAACAAAACCAATGCTGCATCTATCTCGTTATTGACATGTGGCTTATCGGAAGATTCCTCTAAGCTATAACCTGGCATTTCAACTCCAGCTGAAGTAATAGTACTTTTAGGTGGATCGTGTAATGGTATATGTTTTATTTTTTTTTATGTTTTGTATCTTGGATCGCTCCTCGGTTCGCTCACATGATGGTTTTCGCCTGTTTTTAGGATTTGATAAATAAGAAGGGAGATTAGGAAATATCACTGGTACTGACTCATTCTTTAATATTGGTTTTCCTCTCGGAATTCTACTAATGGTGCCATCAACCAATTTTGTTTCATAAAAACGCAAAATATCCTTTTCTGGGAAGTGCAATGCACAAACAACATCTTTTACACTAAATATTTTATCTTGTCTAGGAATTGTTCTTAGCCACGTTTGAAATGTTACAGGATCCTAAAAAGAAAACGTATTAATGAACATCTAGGGCTTTTGTTTGATTTCCCACCACCTAAGTGATAACTGGTTAAAATGGCCTTATTTTAGTTTTCAGATCTATGAAAACTATAGTGTTTAAACAAAATATTTGTTAAAAAGGCGAACAATTAAACTATTTCTAATGTAATCATATTAATTTTTGTTCTTATTACTATACAATAATTTTACTCCCAAGAGTTTTTAGGTTATGTTGTTTGCAAACGTTCTAAACATTGATGTAATTTTTAAAATTTTTATAAAATCGAAAGTATATATTTTAACGAATGCATTAATCGTTAATAGTGTTTATCAACAAATATTTTACTTACGTTAAGAGCTTGAAAGAGACTTGGGTTGTTCTCTCCTCGTTCTTTCCTGAGCTTCCTATCAGAAGAATAACCCGTTTTACATCCCGGCACGAAGCAAACTCTACTTGTATAACAAGTTATGTCACTCATTGTTTATATTAATAACGCAAAAATACAGAAATAAATAGTTTTTTACACAAATAATCCAAAAAAATCTCTCGTTGGTCTATCTAATACACGAAAAGTTAAGTGCGGGTGCGATCACTGCGCCTCTGTCGGCCAACCCAGCGAACTAACCAAAAACATGGACAGAAATCGCAAATTCGGCCATAAGCGTTCGGTCTCCTACCCTATAGCCCTCCGTAGTCACTGTGCTCCTTCTAGGAAAGAATCCATGTTGATTAGTGATGGGCTTATTCGAATGAAAAATAACCTGTTATCCGGTTATTAAAATAACCTGTATTATTCGGTTTTCATTCCACAAGTATTCGAATGAAAAATAACCTGAACCTCATACGTACGAATTCAAATACGAACACGAAGAAACAAACCTCGCTGTCGCGTCGCGTCGATCCGTCGAATGATCAACGAGCAAGGAGCGGTTTTATATGAGTTATGAATATAGGGGTTATAGTGTAGATGCAAGTTTCGATGTTTTAGCTCGAATAAAAGATGAGTTTTAAAATTGCAAATGTACCGGTAGGATGTGGAATTGTGGAATGTGGAAGCCGAACTTGGGGGGTTAAAACTAGCGAATATTAAGTTAAGATTACATAATTTACTTTTATTGCGTGGGTACCTAACATAAAAAGAAATATCCAATTTTCGGCGCTTGAATGCCCAAAGAGTGCAAATACAGCAATTTGTTGACATCTTCAAAGAATCAAGATAAAAGGCGGTCGCTTTTGATCCGGCCGGCCGATATTTTTTGTTGCACATATTTATTATTTCTTTCATACACTTCTTCGTAATAAATACGGCCTGCTTTCCAATACATAACACCAATTATCACCTAATGTTTGTTTAGTTTTTAGGTTATATATTGGAATTTAGAATGTAGGAGCATACATAAGTCGTAATATAACTATACCAATATTATGTACTATTAATTATTAATATTATTATAGTACTATAAATCCATCGCCAGAGAGAAATACTTTTTTGCAAAGTAGATTTTTAATAATTTATGTTCATTACATGTAATCAACACATCCAAGAATCATATTTTGGAGTTTAAGTATTTTTGATTGAAAAACGTAAAATGCTGTTTATTATATTTTGTTCAATAATACTGCGTAATCAAATATTTACTCGTATTAAGCCATACTTAATAAGACAATAATTACAGCAGCCACGAGTTACGAATAAGATGCCGAAGACGCTGAACCTTCTTCCTAACCGGCTGCGATCGCTAACCTGAATGTATTCGAATGATTATTCAAATAATCATTCGGTTATTAATATTATTTGAATACAAATAATTCGGTTATCAAAATAATTCGGTTATGCCCATCACTAATGTTGATGGTCTGTGATACAGAGTTGAAACTTAATGAAAATTTTGCTATATATAACTAATTCAAAGACCTTTGAGAGAGCTGAACCAATGGTTACTGACCTATAGTTTACGATACAACGCTTATCACCCGCTTTATGTATTGGTATTACTTTACCAAGCTTCCACATATTTGGAAAGTAACCAAATTTTAAACATAGATTAAAAATAAATTGCAGTGGTTTCAATAATATCTCAGAACAACCCTTTACAATGTATGCAAGGGCACAATCTGGACCAATTGAACTATTAGCTTTTAACAACAATATTGCATTTTGTACTTCATCCAAAGATATTTCATCGAAGCAAAAGTCACCCTAGACATTGGAGTTATTGGAACAATTTTCTGAAGGAATATATACCGTTTTAAATTAATCAGCAAAACCTTCAGCAATTCTATTTGATTCAATTAAATTACTACAATATGTCATATTTAGAGGAAAGTCAACATTTTTTTATGACTTTTTATGAAAGCCCAAAACATTTTTGGGTTCAACTTTAACTAATTTTTAATACTCTCAATGTACTTTTTATGTTCAGCACTAATAAGAGCCTTCAAAAACTTATAATAGATTTGATTCTATTTTTCCATTAAGTCAAACCTGATTTTTAAAATTTTTGTCTATATTTTTCTTTGTTTTTTATACCAGATATTATTCTTTTTGAATACTTTTCTTTACTATGTATAGTTATGGGAATACGTCTGTCAAAAATTTCATACAAGTTTCTGTAAAATACATCAAGAATACGATCAATGCCTTGACAACTTGGCGTATAATGACATCCCAATCAAGCAAACTCAAACAGTCATATAATAACAAAAAGTTAGCTCTCCTAAATTTGTAATGTTTAGATTGCACCAAACTACATTCTTCTCTTGCATATTGCTTTTTAAATGTAAGAGCCAAGGTTGGATGATATTTATCTGGCTTAAGCAAATCTAAATTACACTTAACAACATGAACAGTCGGTATGTTCGTTATGACTAAATCTAGAATTGAACTAAAGTCATTCAGAATCATATTATGTCATACCCAGTCATGTAACGCTAAGAAATTATTAAGTTCTGCTACAAAGCAATTTGTAAATCCACTTCTCCCAATTGAGTCATTATATACGGCTATATTAAAATCTCCAATCAACAAAAACTGTTGCCCCTGTAATTTGTCAAAACACTCATAGACACGATTCTATACCTCAATACTGGTCCTTGGCGGTACATATATAACAGCTATAAATAGAAAACTATCCTTTAACGTAATCTTGACACATACAGCCTCCATGTCGTCATCAAACAGTGTATATTCCACAGCTTCAAACTGTTTACACGTGCACAACACAACTCCTCCTCCCTGAGCTTTATTTGTGAGCACGCCGTTTCTATCCTTTCTGAAAACATTGTAGTTATCAGAAAATTCTGATGTGTGAATTGAATCATTGAACCGCGTCTCTGTAACTGCTACAAAATGATAGTCCAATTCACATTCTAATAGATTATTTTTTAACTCAAACATTTTAGTCTTTACCCCTCTGTCATTTTGATACAGTAAATGAAAATTGGTACAGTGTGCTTCTGAACTATCACTGGCATTACCAATACCAGTGACTAAACTTGGTTTGCTAATGGGTGCGTTCCATCTAAAAAAACCGCATCAGTAGCATTATCTATATCCAAAATATTAGGTGGACTATTTGCTGTCCAAGTCATCACTGACAAATCAAATGCTTGGTGAGAATCAACTGTGTGGCCCTTTCAGTGGTCAAGTCAACCATATCAACAAATATAAAGTTTTTAAATCTTTTCTTGAAGCCCATAATTTTATTAACAATCGTATTGTTACGTTTTTCCCGTGGGTTCTTAACAGAAATACAACTTTGCTATTTTCAACTAATACTCTCTTTATTCACTACCACTGTGTACAATTTAACTCACTAAACTAGTCTTATAACTTTACCACTAATATCTATTCAACACTCAATGATTAACTGAACTAACTCCCCGACTAACCGACTGACCAACATTCGCCTTAGGTCTGCTTATATATAATCTTAAATCTATCACGAATATTCGGGAAGTATTCCGAGGCCACTCTATATGATCTCGACGAGGCCATCGAGATAATTCCAGCGATCCTGAAACTTCGCGACCGGCCGGGCGATGAGTCATACAGATAGAGAAGCGAGCGGCACGGCGGCGGCTAGTTCTATAGGGTAGCACAAAAACGTTCGAATGGATGTTAGGCTAGCCGTAACATTGCCTCCCTCTTAATTCTGATGTCCGTGATATGCTTTCAACCTGTCGAGGTGGACAACTTTCAGTTTGCATCTGGGGCTACGCTGAATTCTATACACAACGTCATTAATTCTTTTGATGACCGTATAGGGTCCTTCCCATACTGGTGTTAGCTTGGAAGATCTTCCTTTCTTCCTTTGTGGATTATATAACCAAACTTTATCGTTCATCCGAAATCCCCTAGAGTTAGCTTGGAGATTGTATCGAGCCTTCATTCGGTCACTGGCGAGACGTTCAAACGGTAGTCCCACATCATTCTGTTTCATCTTCCCACTGGATCTTGTCTGGGGTCGTTGACTTGAGGCACAGGTTGAACACTGCACCATGATTTCACATCCTGGCAGTAGTTGACCCAGTAAAATTTGTCGCGGATTTTGTTAATCATTCCGTTAACTCCGAGATGAGCACCAAATTTTCTATTATGTACTTCGTCCAGAACTTCCGATACCCTCTTCCTTGGTACCACTAACTGCGTCTTCACTACTTTGCCATCGGCGCTTTCCCAGGCTCGTTTAAGGAGTCCATTTTCAACTACCAGGTAGTCCCACTGAGCCCACAGAGATTTAAAAGTAGATCCCTTAGTTGAAATATCTCTCCAGCTGGGTAAAGCATCTGTATTACTATGCCATCTTCCTTCCCTGTGCTTAGCCTTAAAGTTATATTGTTTCAACTCTTCCTGACTAGGCTCTGAACTGCTGTTGACTCTGGATGGAGCTGTAGGTCGTAGTTGTACTCGACAGTCTCTCTTAAAATGCCCAATGTTGCCACATATATAGCACTGATTTGAAATATTTCGGTTACGTGGCCTATCTTCTAGTGGCTCCCGGAATCTTTGTACGTGACAGTCCCTTTTGAAATGCCCAGTCCTGCTGCATCTATAGCACTGATTTATAGCCTTTCGATTACATGGTCTAACTTCTGTTGGCTCCCGGAATATCCGTACTCGACAGTCCCTTCTGAAATGTCCACACACACATCTATAGCACTGATTTGATGTATTTCGGTTATGTGGCCTATCTTCTATTAGCTCCTGGAATCTTTGTACTCGACAGTCCCTTTTGAAGTGTCCAGTCTTGCCACATCTAGAGCAGTGATTACGGTTGTATGGCCTAACTTCTAGTGACTCCCGGAATCTCCCCGTGCCCTGAAGAATTTCGGTTAATTTCTTCAAAATACCGCCCATTTCAGTTAGTTCACAACTGTTCGCCAAATTTTCTTCCTTGATGGATACGTCCCTGATTGCTGGCTTAGAGATGTTACAGGCCGCCTCGATTTCCAGAGCTCTACCCAAAACTTCACGGCTGTTATCAAATTTGGCTAGGCGTAGCATTTTCTGAGTTTCTGGATCTCTGATACCATCCACGAAATATTCAGCAACAAGTTCCTCTTGAAATTCTTCCGTTGCTCCCGGATAGGCCAACTGAACGAGACGTCGCGTCGTACGTCTGCCTCAAACTCTTGCAGGTTTTCACCAGGCATCTGATGTCGGGACTTAACTTGTGCCTGATACAGTTGTCTTCTATGTTGGTCTCCAAATCGTCTCTCGAGGGCAGCTGCAAGTATGTCATATTTCCCTTGTTGGTTGATGGGAATGGTCTGCAGTAGTTCCAGGGCAGATCCACGAAGCGCTACCACTAGTGATGTAGCCATTTCTTCATTATTCCAACCGTTGGCAACAGCAGCGGCTTCAAATTGTCTTTTGTACATTGTCCAGGATGTTTGACCGTCGTACGTTGGAGGTTTGATGTTTTGTCCTGAGGCGAATGCCCTCTCGGTGGGTGCTTGATGTTTTAGTCTGATAAATTCTGCTTGTAGATTCTTCACTTCTTTCTGTACGTCTCCTACTTCTTTTTGTACATTTCCAACTTCTTTTTGAATATTGTTTACTTCTTTTTCAAATTTCTCATTTTGTCCGTCCAATATTTTCTGTAATTTTCCTTGCTCGCCGACAATTACATCCAGCATCCATTTCTGAAGCTGGTCCTGCTCTGCTTGCCTTTTCTCTTCCTGGTCTTGTAAAATTTTCTGAAGCCGGTCCTGTTCAGCTTGCCTTCTACGTTCATCCTCCTCCCGTTCAGCTTGCCTTTTGTCTTCTTGATCTTGAAAAATTTTCTGAAGCCGGTCCTGTTCTATCTGCTTTTTACGTTCTTCCTCTTCCCGATCCGCTCGCCTCTCAGCATTTAAATTATCCATAAAATGTGCCAACATTTTATTTATTTGCTCCATTTCCGCCGTTTGTTGCCTTGTATTGACCATAGAATGTTATAATAATATAATACCAGATTCCACCAATCAAACGGTCTCGTTGACGCACTTGTACTTCTTTCCTAGAAAAATACTTCGCAAGTCCGGTCCCTTCACAATCCAACTTCTGACACCAAATGTTACGTTTTTCCCGTGGGTTCTTAACAGAAATACAACTTTGCTATTTTCAACTAATACTATCTTTATTCACTACCACTGTATACAATTTAACTCACTAAACTAGTCTTATAACTTTACCACTAATATCTATTCAACACTCAATGATTAACTGAACTAACTCCCCGACTAACCGACTGCCCAACATTCGCTTTAGGTCTGCTTATATATAATCTTAAATCTATCACGAATATTCGGGAAGTATTCCGAGGCCACTCTATATGATCTCGACGAGGCCATCGAGATAATTCCAGCGATCCTGGAACTTCGCGACCGGCCGGGCGATGAGTCATACAGATAGAGAAGCGAGCGGCACGGCGGCGGCTAGTTCTATAGGGTAGCACAAAAACGTTCGGATGGATGTTAGGCTAGCCGTAACAGTATCAACTCAATCAATCTTTTTTGTATTTGGTATAACATCTAATTCACCAGGCACTATCCCATCCAGTTTGTATATGAATTCCCTAAGTTTTGTATTAAATTTAAACTAAATTGTTCAGTTTTTTGCTGAAACCATATGGCACCTCCACAAAAGTAACATTAACACTGAACAGTCTATATCCTAGAAAGTAAAAACTTAAAAGAAGGAACCTTAATGATGCGGTTGAAATTATTAGATCCAGCAATAACAAATACATGAATCCATAGAACGAAAATCTTTCACTAGTTCCCCCATGTGTTCAATAACACGTTCAAGTGATGCACCTCGCTTATATATTGATAGAACCACAGTTTAAGACAGTTCGATCACTCCTTTGATATTCTCCTAAAAGCCGGCTTTTTTTGCGAGCGGTCGTAAATCACAGTGAACACCTGCAGCAACAGATAAATGCGAGGTATACGAGGCCGCGCATTATTTTATCGCTTTGAATACATCTACGGGGAACGATCAATACCTGAATTAGTTGCTTTAGGTATTCATGTTAATATTTGGAGTAGTAGATGTGCAACTTTAATAAAAGATTAACTTATGGACTACATTTGATATGTATTAACAACAAATGCAAAATGTGAAATAGAAAAATATTATAAAGTACCTAAGTATACATAAAAAATGAATTAAAAAAATAAAATAAGAAACAAAAATAGTAAGTAAGTGAACTAAATTTTGTTTATACTAGCGTTTTTTCACAAAAAAGTAGCACAGTATTGCGAAAATCGCAACTCTCTCTATCTTTACTCGTAAGTGAGATACCCCCTAATATCATCGAAAATGGGATACCCTGTACGCTATCGACAAAGTACACACAAGGTCGGTTATCTGTCATACAAACATGATTTAACTTACAGGAAGGAGTTTCAAGATTTAGGCTGCTCGAAGGTATATTCTCTTGCCTTGCATCTTTGAAATTTTCTGTAAAACAAACAAATCTGTTTTATAGTTATTTAAGTGAAAATTAGTGTAAGAAAAGAATACGATAAGTAGGACGCGAATAATTATGCATTTAAATTTTCATGTACTTAAGAAACTTGTGTTCTTTTATTTGAAACAAGCTGTATATTAATATGGAAAAAAAAAACAAAAAAATACGCTCTTTTTGTACTTAAGCAAAAATTACGATAGATAATTAAACATACAGCTATAGATCATAAACTTAAAAACAATAAAAATGCAAATACCAAAAATCTTACCATCTAATTTTGAGACCATTGAAGGAAATATTTTTGTCGGTATCGCAGTTTTCAGCAACCGTTTCTTCTAAGCAGTAAACCATTGTTCAAAATGTGCACTACATTTTCTTATGCGTTTAAAAGCCTGTTCAGGTGTCAATTTAGCGTATTTGTGTTCACCAGTAAAGCCTAATACTTGTGTCCAATTCTGGCAACTTAAAAATAAATGCAAAATATTTATTATGCCTATTTTACCAGAATCAAGTTCTTGACCAATAAATTGTAATAACTTCTTTGCCGTATAAAGCGGCAACAATTTACTTCTGGTTCTAATTACTTGGCCTAGTTAGCCACAAATTTAGTTACCTATATATCGTAGTGACAACTGCTAAACTAAATATCTAACTTAATCTAACTAACATAAACTTATTTTTAACCGCAACGGTAATTTAAGTAATAAAAACTAATAATAAACAACTTTTTGAAAATTTATTTAACTGGATTACTGGATTTAGTGGAATTCGAAGAGATGACACATTTCCCTGATTTATGTTAACGTCATATCCATCAACACTGCAGTAAGAAGAATGACTAGCTTGAGAAGTCATTCCCGAAACTATCTCTAAAAAGTAACGTTTCAACGCACACTCTAATAATTATTGTTCTAAATTTTATTTGCTCACCGCCTACAACACTCCCTAAATATGTAAGTCTAAAATATTAGGACACCGCGTACCAAACCACTGAGAAGTGAACTGCCGATCGACCGGTAGAAGCGGCAGTTTGGTGATGAGAGAGGCGCGTCGGCAAGAGGGAAACTTATTGCTCGAATGGCCAAGTGCTTGGACTATTTAGAATATCTATAGACTCTGATAGAACTTTATAATTGTCACCTGTGTCCTTAAGTTTCCTATACACAGCCTTACCAATATTCTTTCCATAATCATCAGACAGTACAAGAATTTTCCTATATTCGTTTGATACCTCTACCTTAGAATAACTGCCACTTTGGTATACTTCATGTCTCTCAGCTGAGGTTCCCTGGACAATATTTTTCAATCCATCGCCATTTCTTATTGCTTGTTCTGTGTGAGAATCGAAACCAAAATACTTATTTACATTTTGTTGCAGTTTTTCCAGCTCAATTTGATATAGATTAGTATCATTTTGAAGCATTCTAATTGTATCAACCATATTTTCATTCATTTTTCTTAGATCTATTACCTCATCTTGAAGTTTTAGTATAGTCTGCTTACTTTCGTTAAATATATTTTTTCTTCAAACGTCAGTAAATCCGTCATCACTCGACTGTGTAGGCGGCCGTGAAGTTTCGTTTTTCCTCCGCCGGAGCTTTACTTTTCACTTTTTCGCCGGCGGAGGTAAAAGTGTTGTCATAGCAACATAGATACAATACAAACAAACAACAAAATAAGCGTCAACAACTCAAGATTTATTAAACTAAAATTTGTATTTATCACTCAATTTGTGACTGCATTTCTAAAAATCACTAATTTAGTAACAAATTGGTTATTATTTAATCGAACTTACTCAATAACTGCTTATCAATACGGAATTAAAATGCAATCGGAGACGCAATTTAAAAAAAATAATTATTGTTGACAGTGTCCACTGACAGCGTTATGTTACATTACTATAGCAACAACCTGTGCCTATTCACCGACACCGGTCTAAGCCGCCTTGCGAACCCACTTATCTTTAATAATACTTATTATTACTATTAAAAAGAGACGTTTTTGCATTAATTTATCGACATTTGAAGAAAAAACAGCATATTTTATTTGGAGGAAAAGTTACTTTTCATGGCTTGCTCTCTATTACCAGCCTCACTCCGTTCGGCTGTTAAACACGACCGCGCCATGCAGAGTATCACTTTTCCTTCATATGAAATAATATACTATTCCTTATCTTTCAAGCTTCCCATCTGTTCAATAATTTAATTTTTCAATTCAGCAATGATATTTTCTTGCTCATCTATTAATTTCTTATATTTCTCTCAATATGATGATATGGTTATGATTTCAGGGGTAAATCATTGAACTGGTTTGCCTCCTATACTTATCAAATAGGTATCAAAATGTCGGCATACACAATATAAAATCACATAAATTGGAAGTCACCGTGGGTGTTTCCCAGGAATCTGTACTCGGACCCTTAATATTTTTAATATATGTCGATCCCTATTTGAACATATCTATTTATTTTTACCATTTTCGCTATTGACACCATTATACAAGGATCTTCAGCATCTTGAAAACATAATTGCAAATGATTTAATCACTCTCAAGAAATAGTCGGATCCTAACTTTTTAACATTGAATGCAGGTAAAACGAATGCCATTTGTGTTTTAAGTGTGACTTAAACAAAATTTTATTGGACACCAAACCTGTAACTAACCTTCAGGTCAACAAATTCATTGTCTTCAGATCATGTTTTTTTTTATCTTTGAACAAAAGGTTTATGCAGGGCCGTTGTGCGATCAGGTTGACTTGAATGTCGAGATTGCAGCGAGTATGTACTATGCGCTGATTGTAGTTATATATCTTGTTTTAGTGACTTGACTGTGAAACTTATTATATCGTCCACTAAATTAATAAAAAAATCAGTCATCTATATACTGCCAAAAGGATGTTTAATTAAAAAAAAAAACAAATTGGATGTAGAAAACGTTTTAATAGCGTGGACGAGGTTTTTGTGGATCTTGATCTTGGTCGGTTGGCTTTATTTTTATTTATTATTATTTTTGAATCATATTTGTGATATGTAGTATAAGTTGTAATTGTACTCAATTTTGGGACAATTGCCTGCATTATTTCTATGCTCCTTTAATTTTATTATTCTTTGTCACAATAATGATTGTTATTTTTACTCTTCTGGATTTATCAATGATATTATTTTAAGTCTTGGACAATCTTATTTCGAATTTGAATTAAGTAACTTCTTGGACTATTTACTTGCGAAAATGTTTGCGCTAAATCGGTAGCTACATTGCAATAAAATGAATTAAGTTCGTTGGCATTTAAGGAACTAGAAGGGGGTGTAATATATATTTTTTTCTTAAATTCTTCACAATTCGTCCAAGACCTTTTCGAGTGTGTGTGCAGTTTGAAATAATTCTCCTCTAAGTATTGGCAGAAGCAAAAATATCATGAAGAAATCACATCTTATTTAATCATAACTTCTTTCAATTTTGGGAAATATAAAGCATTACCAATTACCACAAAACGATCATAAATAATATTGCTAATTAAATGTGAATACAAAAATAAAATAGACATATCTAAATGTAAGTAAATGAACGTCTCTTCCATTGCACAGTTCCACATTTCCAGTTTAATGGTATTGGAAGTAAGCTAAAACGTTTTATAGTTGGGTAGGTCCGAATCTAATGTATGTTACATTGGCTCTTGGAATAACTAAGTACAAATTTTTTCTGGTTATTATAGATATAGTTTACATAGGTTTTCATGAATCTTTCTTATCAGCAATGATAACTTTCTGCATCATCTAAAAAATGAATATTATCTTGAATAAGATTGTTTTTATGTTTTGTGTATTAAATTAATTACACAATTTCTAAAATAAATGCAGATGAGCACAGTATTTTTTTTTCTTTAAAAATGATTACCTGTAGTGTTTCCTCACCCTGGAGGTCTCATTCTTGAATATTGCCTAGAAAGATCTCAGAACGCTAATCCACAGCTCGGATGTGTTAGAGTATAATAGATAACTCAAACAAACACAACTCTTATAACGGAACATCCCATAGATAGCTTTTTATTTAATGCAACAATATCGTCTTTCAGTTTTACATTGTTACCAGTATAAATTGAAGACCTTGGCTTGAAAAGAGTGCAAGCCACAAAAACTTAAAAACTCAGACTCCAAATAGTTCAGGAATAACGGTACAAGCCACATACAAGATAATTTAAGGATTCTCCAACATATGTCATTGGTGCGGCAAAATGACGTTGTCACAATTTCTGCTAGATCGCGAAAATTTTCAGAACAACGGTACAAGCCACCATCATGAGTGATACACGCGCTGGGTGTTCTCGTGATTTAGATGAGTTTTCCGGTAATTTAAACGACAAAAATAGCTGTGACTTTGACTCAGATGACAGTGTAAGGGACAAGGATTATGTTGAGAGTGAAAGTGAGAATAGTTCATCATTCTCTGAATAGCAACAGGTATGTTTTTTAGGCTATGTGGCATACACCCTTTTACTGAAAATTTCGGGACATAATTTTTGCAAGTTATGCGGCTTATTCTGTGGCATGTAACCCTTTCCCGAAATTTTATTGGTTCTTTTTTCGTACTTTGAAGCAGTTAAAGATAGAAAAGGAGTTACATTTAAGGCGAGCGGAAGCAATGAAAAATACTTTGAAAGATGAGATAAAACTGGCTGCTTCAAAAGATACATACATATTGTCATTTGACCTTCAGCAAGCGCTTCCTGTTCCCTCTTTGACAACTGGCCCAGCTTTTTATTTGAGAAAGGCTTGGGTGTATAACCTTGGAATACATGATTGCCTCAATGACAAGGGCTATATGTATATGTCGTCTGAGAATACTGGTAAGAGAGGCAGCGATGAAATTGCTAGTATTCTCCTTAAACATTTCAAAAAAAGGAAACGCCTTCCTAAAACCCTCATCGTTTAAACGGATAACTGGTGGAGGCCAGAACAAAAACTGGATTTTGGTTAGCTTGTGGAAGCCATTGGTGACAGAGGGTGTTTTTGATTCTGTAGAGCATAGATTCTTACTAGTTGGGCATACGCATCTACCGTCCGACAGAGACTTTGCTATGATAGGAGAAATATAAAAAAAATAAAGGCAGTATATGAACCAGCAGATTGATATAGTGCAGTAAGGAAGTGCAAAAGAACCAATCCTTTTGAAGTAATAAGTAACTTTTTTTCATTCAAAATTTTGGAAGAAACCATAACCAAAAAAAAATTACAGATGAAGAACAAAATGTTTCTTTCTCCAGAATTTGTGTTTTTAGGTTCGACAATGAATGAATATAATGAAAATAAAACATTTCCTCGGTCAGAATTTATAGAATGTAAATGTCGGAAAAAGGGGCATCAGAAAACGATGTTTAGCAGACTGCCTTAAGCAGAATTATGCGGAGCCAATAAAGCTAAATCCGAAAAAACTTGAGAACTTATCGCTTTGGTACCTTAAGTGGCCTATACACATGCAGGTAAGTGTTAAGACTTGCCTGTACAGGTCGAGACACGCGAGTAAGTGCGAATGTGTATGTGTCATAACTCACGGCGCGTTCAGTTCCAAGCGCGGCTCAAAGCGAATCAGATTGCGTCTGATTTTTAGAGCAAGTGCGAAGGCCAACTTGTCAGTGTATGTTCAGTTTTTGTTAGGTTTCGCGCCAAGACTGTTTTTACGTGATTTTCGAGGCAGAATAGTCGCTGAAAAAAAAATGGCAAATTCTTGACTATCAAAGAAACACGAAGACATTATGAGGGAATTCATAGAATTATATAAAGACAATCCGTGCTTGTGGAAGATGAAATCAAAAGAGTATTCCAATAAAATATTAAAAGAAGAGGCATACAAAATTTTAATTGAGAAGTTGAAGGAAATTAACAAAGATGCAGCAAAGGAAGACGTTATCAAAAAAATTAATTCAATTCAATTAATTAAATTAACATGCGAGTATGTATCACGTTTGGATAACCACGACTTCACCCATTTCCGTCTTTTTATTTTCTTTTTTCCCATACTTTCAACTGCAAGGACGACAGCGGTTGCAATCACACACATTTCTTCGACGTTCATTTTTCGCAGCTCAACTGACGAACCTCCACATTTACCTGAATAGTGTGTGGCCGCAATTCGTTTCGCACTTGCTCGCGGACTTATCTGGACGCACTTGCATGCCAACTTGCCTGCATGTGTATTGGCCACTATACCGGAAGTGAACCACCAATTTTATTTGGAAATTAGGAAATTGGTGCCAAAAAATTGGTTAGTCAAGAAATTGAGGAAGCAATAATGGAAGTAGAAGATATGGATGAAGATTACCCGTTAAGTGACAACAAAGTTTTTATTTTCAATCTTTTCGTTTTTTCGTATTACCGTTTATTTTTTCATGTTAGAGGGTACAAGCCACATTTTTTGAAGAAATAAAATCTTAAAAAACCAAATCGATGTTTTTTTCAAATCATTTTTATTGGTAAGATACTTGATAACCAATTTTATCTATTGTACCTAAAATTAAATATATTGTACTTAAATTGGATTTTGTGGATTTAAAATGATTTTAAAAAATCAATTTCTCTAAAGTTACTTCATGTGGCATACATCCTTTTCACGCCAAGGTCTTCAATTGTCAAAAAATTGTGACTGGTTTATATTATGTGTTGATTTTCTACTTCCATTCAGAATCTTTTAAAATGGGCGCGTTCGGGATGCTCACGCCATTCACTGCGTGCATACCTAAAATTCTCCAGCCGTTCGGGTAAAGCTTTTCGTGCATATGGAGTAGCTCTTTCAGCGTTCGATTATTATGGAGTGGGGTAAAAAGTGTTTACTCCAAAAGTTCCACCTCGCAGAAGGAAGATCTTGGAGTGGGCCTGCGTAGTTTGAGAATCGAGCGAGAAGTGTCATTTTCGATTTTCATTTTGTGTCTTGTTTCTTGAGAATTCTAATTTTGTTTGGGTTATTTTGTGGCCATGTGTAGTCCAAGATTATAAAAATATGGAAATAAGTAAATAGCCGCATTGTCCTTTTGTAGACGAGGCAGGTAACCCCGTTATATTTGATGGGTCACAGGTACTATGTAACAAAACATTAATAAAATTTGTAATTGAGCAAACATTGTGTCCGAATTCTCTTAAAAAAACCCTTTTCCTAGAAATAAAAATTGAAAACAGAAAACAGCTGTCTTGAATCCGTCAGTAACCTGTCGTTCGCAGGTCCAACAACTCCGAATCGTTCCACTATACATTTTGACTCCATACGCTCCGAGATCACGTGCTCGAAAATCCACTCGTACTCCACTCCAACTCCATTTTAATACCCGAACCCAGCATAAAAATTGTAGAGTAAAGGTTTTGAGCATTGTTCAAAAAATGCGTTTATTTATAAGTGAAATTAAAACTTATCACATGTATTTTGTAGAGATACCCCAACAGAAGTAAAATTTTCACTGAAAAAATATTCTTCTATCAAATATGAAAGCACAACTTTTGAAAGCGTAAAGGAGGATTTAGATCATAGGTAAAAAGCAGTTATTGTGTTTGTTTATTGTTTACAGTGAAATAATAATCTCTCTGAAACATTTTAAAGTAGGGTTTTTATTATTTTTAGCAGATCTTCAGATGAAGCTGTCATTGGTTTAGTTGAGCATGCTACCATAAAAAAAGAAATCAATGATATTAAACTCGATCCGGATTTGTAAGTAACTACGATTTTAATAATTCGTACGACGGCGTCAATAACTAAGGTCAATTGAAACCTTCCTTTTGTGTATAATTTTGTTTTCTAATTGTGATAAAAATGTAGTATGGTGAATAGGGTTGCTAGACGCACAACTAAAGTGGGACATGTAGTAATATATGACATATAAAATAATTTATTTTTTAGAGAATCCAATGTGAAAATATGTAATGATGTGTGTTTGATTAAATCGGAATTTATAAACCACGAGGAAGTTGATATTAAAAGTGAAAATGAAGAGGATGTGTCAGAATCCAAGTAAGAAATGTAACATTGTTTAATTCATTGTGAGCACCGTAAAGTCGGGTGACTTAGACCCACTTTTAAAGTTTGACCCGGATTTTTTTTTGCCAAAAATTGTATTCGTTAAAACTACCTATGCACATGTATATTAATATGTTCGGTTTCAGAAAAAGGAAGTAATAAGTCGGTGTGCAATGTCGCCCTCATAGATCGGGTGACTGTCTCATACTTATTTTAGTGTATTTTTAGGTTCATTTGAAAGACTTGACAGGCTTGTTAAAATACTAATTTTATAGCGACTTTCCTATTGACTTGAGTGAGAAAATATTTTATGATAAAGTATAAAGTAAAAAACACAAACAATTAATAGAAATAGCTAGCAAACTGCCTTACATAAATGTATTTTGTTGTTTATAAAGTCTTAATTAAATATTCTTTATCGTTTACCTTAGATGGGTTGACAATCCAAAAAAAGCTAAAATAACAATGTCGTGAAAAATTTTCAGGTCATTTCCAAATGTTCTTGGTAATCTGGACCATTTGTAAAACTCAACCAAAGCGATTGGCCTCTGCATAACCAGCAAATTTTCCAGGAAAGGGATTGATCATATCAGGTTCTGTAATAATAACATAGTCACCAATGGAGAGAAAGTCTGCAATCCTTTTTTTTTCACTTGTGGGCAACCCACTGGTATTGGAAGCGTTAAAATCTGTTACATCATTTGGCTTAATTCTGTGCCTGCTTCATCAAAAATTTTCATTTTCTGCCCTAGTGTCTATAATGCCCTTATTCGTATTTTCTGCATTTATTGTTTCAATATCATTTTTCTTCTTGGTGTTGGTATTTGCGATTTTTTTTTTCCTGATTGCCTTGTTTTCCTTTTTCTTTTGTATTGTGATTAGCCTTTCCATTCGATTTGATGGTTGTCGGTTCGCTATCGACCGATTTGTGCTGCTCTCCTACTTTTAGCTGACTTGGGCGCAACCTCTGCAACTTTCGCATTTCCAGATTCTCAGAGCTAATACTTTTTCCTACAATTACCTCAATTTTTCTTCTTCGTTTTGTTTTTGGTTCTGAAGAATTTATTCTTGTATTTTTTTTCAGTAAGTTTATCACAACATCGCCTTCCTTTGCTACTATTGCGATGGGATCTTGAACATTTTGTGTCTAACTGGGAAAATCAGCATTTTTTAAAACTAAAAAAATTAAGGTATGATAAATCTGACTAAGATTGTCGCTATCTTTTCTATCGTTCACTGCATTACCCTCTTTTTTATGTACACGGTGATCATTTATAATGTCCCCCCCTCTTAACTTTTTTGTTTTTCACATTATACAAAAATGTTAAATACAAAAAGAATTACAAGAATAATGTAAGCTATTTGCAGAATACATTTATATATATAGAAGGTGTTGCAGAAATAAGTGACAGGTTAAAGTTATATTTTTTGAAATGAAACGCCCTGTATATTGTTAATTTTTTGGGATCTCCTAAGAATTCTGAATATTTTTTCTATAATATGTCCTATACCTAAATGTAATAGTTTTCGACATATTCGCATTTTAAATAGTGGTCTCGTATTGTAGTTGCCTAATTCATGGCCACCTAGGAACTGGAATCTAGAATATTTGCTTTTGAATGTAACCGCTTAGTTAAAATGCGAATATGTCGAAAACTATTAAATTTAGGTATAGGACATATATAGGTATAGAAAAAATATTCAGGATTTTTAGGAGATTCTAAAAAATTAATAATATACATGGTATTTCATTTAAAAATATATAACTTTAACCTGTCACTCATTTCTGCAACACCTTGTATATATATAAATGTATTCTGCAAATAGCTTACATTATTCTGCACAACTTTTGTATTTAACATTTTTGTCTAATGCGAAAAACAACAAAGTTAAGAGGGGGGGACATTATAAATGATCACCGTGTACAGTGTGGCCAGTTTATTATGGGATGACACCTTATCTCAGAATCTACGGGCTGTACCAGAAAAGTTTAATACAAAAGTTGTTTGGATTTGCTTGAATTTTTATATATACAGGGTGTTCGTCTTTTCGTGGACAAGTATCAACTTCCTTATTTTAAATAGAATACCCTATATATTAAGGCATTTTTAAATTCCTCAGAAAATTCTAGATATATTTTATACATCATATCATAATTTAAATGAAAAAAGCGTTAAAAGAATTTTTTTTCAAATGGAAACCCCCTATTTTTATAATTTTATCTTATTTAGCGTTAAAAATAAGGGCCACTTTGTATAAGATTCGAAAAATGTGTAGTTTTTGAAATATTGGCAATATAACATTTTTCTATTGTAAAAATGCTATACGACTTTTAAGTTTTGTTATTAGTTGGCCATGACGGCGAGGCGTGGCGAAAAGAAAAACAATCGAACGCTACAGAAATGACACTATTTGTTGTCGTCTGTCAATACACCTACTTGTTACCCCAGCCGGGACGATTAACTTATTAACCTTTCGTCTAGCAGATACAACAGTCTTTCTCTTGCATCATGTATGGTAACCTATAATGTTAAAATCCCCACCGCATAGGTGGGTAGTAAGTGAATTTGACACAAATTTAATTAAATTGCTCTAATGCTATTTTCGATTATTATTTCTGAGTAATATTTCTTTAACAAATGAATGCAAAAAGAATCGGAAGTGGCATAAGTTAAGGACAAATGCAAATAATATAAGAACAACTTTGCAGGTTCATGCTTCAACACTATCCATTCTATTCTATCCAAGACGAGCATAAGTTAAAAAGTACTCCGCCTGTATGTACTAAGTTTGTGTTTTTCTTCAGTTAATCAGTGTAGCTAAATATTATTCCACTATACCTATATGTAATTGACAGTTCGTTTTTTATATTCCACGCTTATCCGCTATAGCATTCATATTCGTGTACATCTTTTTATCTATATAGACATTTAAATAATAAGGTTAAAGACTTTGTTTATTTTGTGCCTCACCCTAGGCAATCAAGAAAAAGCCTACATATATGTTAAAGATAGGGATATTTAACCTCATTAAAAGTTCTAATTCATCAAAAAAAAATTATTCGTCTTGATTACACCATTAATTATACTGCTTGTCTCGCGACCAGCCTTGCGCAGTTCGCCTCGCCGCTCGTCCGTCCTGACTTTCCAGGAGTGGAACGTCGATAGATGCGCGTATCGGTAACACGGTCATCCGGCAAGTGGAGCGTCCTCGCGCCTCACAGATCCATGTTTCTAGAAATATAAAAGCAAATCTACGACAGTATTTTCGTGATAGTCCACGATTAATACGGTAATTTATTTTCTCTAGTGTTGATAGTTATTATTCAAAGACATTGAAACATGTATCAAATTAGTCACTGTTTGCACAGTAAACCTTATTGTTGTTCATGATTACCGCTATGAAGTGGACCTATTTTACACTTTATTTCTCTGTTTGTATTTAACTTTGTTACCTAGGTACTACTGCCACCTCTTTTTTTTATCTAAGCAGAGTGGGATCACCACTTGCTCCTCACGTATGTGGAATCGCCACTAACGTTCTTTACATTTTAGGTAGTACTGCTACCTATTTTCATCTAGGTCTAGTGGGATCGCCACTAACCCATTTACCTAAGCAATGTGGGATCGCCACTTGTCCCTCACGTCTTGTGGGATCGCCACTAACGTTCGTTACATTTTAGGTAGTACTGCCACCTATTTTCATCTAAATCTACTCAACTCAACTACTAGTAGTACTACTACTACAACTTCTACCCAAAGTAACCCATTTTTACATCATATATAGGTGTTGGTGTCAAATTTTCTTTTTAAGGCATGTGGGATTGTCACTATCCTTTTCTTTTAATTCTTATTACTATTCACCATTACATTACAAATGCAACAATAATTTTAGGCAAATCTATTTGCTAAACTGTATATCGTATGGCAAAAATAAATAATAAAATATTCAAATGAGTCAACAACTAAACCAGTAGATCAATTCAATTCAACAAAATCATAAGTGTACTATCACCATGACATTACAAATTTAATGCAACAATTATATTAGGCAAATCTATTACCTACCTCGTTTTGTATTTGCTAAACTTTATATTGTATGGCAATCATTTAAATAATCAAATATTCAACTGAATCAACAAGTGAACCAGTAAATCAATTCAATTCAACAAAATCATAAATGTACTATTACCATGGCATTACAAATGCAACAATTATTACATCAGTTTTGCGTTAGAGGCAACACCATCTATAATTTGTAACATTCGTTCTCAATTAAGTTAAAATACGGGAACCGTCAAAACTATAATTCCAAACAACTTACATCAGCCCTAAACGCTTTAACTTTAATATTAGCACATTTACTTTTAACGTGCACGACCTTGACGTCGGTTGAAATTCTAAAATAATTAGTAAAACAAACTAGTAGCGTATATCCTAACTACTAATACTAAATCATATCTCGTATCTCGACGGTTGCATTTTTCGAACAAGTCAGTGAAATTTAGATTATTAATCATTCAACGAGACATCTCTCGATAGTTCACCTGAACCGTTCACCAAATTGTCAAGACTCTTGATCCATTAGTAGTTGATCATTTGACTACTTCATGTTCGATTCATTAAAATTAACGGTCGAATGATATCTCGATTATACAAACATCTGGCAATCGTCCACCTCCAGTCGTAGCCGTAGCCGGTCAAAGTTCTTTTTCTTGCGCCGGCCATACTACCTACTGATTTGCGCCTTGCTCTTAACGCGCCGCCATGCGTGGTCCCACGCCGCACATACGAGGGCTGCACGGATATTACTCTAACAGGAGCGTTCCTGCGACATATCTTATCTTCACGACTCTGCAATTTTAAAATACAAAACAGCAGATACCGACCTAGGACTGATTCAACGTTTTAATTATTTACTTTATTATTACTTAATGATTTTCTCAACATAGTATTCAAAAGTATTACGTAACGTAAGGTCAACTTGCCATTACATACAGTACAGAGAGATTATTTCAACAAATAATGGGGTTGCCATTGCTACTTTTCTTACTAAATAATGAGTTTGACATTATTCCTTTAACTCAATCATTTAGATACCCTAAATTTATTTTTGTTACGTAATGGAAGTGTACATACAAAATAATTTGTCGTATTTACTACTCGTTTACTACACACACATGTTTGTCTGAGAACTATAAATTTTGCTTTT
>MU188732.1:0-41328 GCA_016904865.1 Pissodes strobi
GTCACAAAAGCCGACTTTTTACAAGTATCCTTTGTTCGATTTCTATTGATGAAGAGAATGAAATTAAGACTACGCGCAGACTATAGAGAATGTTCCTTTCTAAAGTTTAAACTAGTCAATTCAATCCCCTATGAGCTACATGCTACGGGTCACATATAAAGAAGGCTTTTTTGTCAATATTTGCAACAATCACCCAAGATTTTGACCTGGCAGATCTTATCCAATTTAAATATACACTCTGTCCATTGTAACAGTTTGATTTTACCACTATAAAAAATTATAAATTTTATTTTATCTGCTGCATTTAGCAACAAAAGATTCTATATTTTGTGGTAAGAATTATTTAATTTAAAGGTTAATTAATCATAAATTCATTTATTTGGTTTGAGTTTAGTGGACTTCCAGTTGCAGCATTTATTCATATTAATTAGTTATACATACGGTTAATAATACATAATATGCATTAGCTTTTATAACAGTGTTGTAGCTGTAAGTGGCTATCCTGATCATCCTTTTCTTCTGTTGTCCTGCAGCACCTTGTGACTATGAGTAGATAATCTGTTGGCTCGCTTACGTTTGGCAAACTACTAAAATAAGAATAATTGTGATGTCAGTGTAACTTTGTATATTATAATAATTATGTTTACTTGCAGTTCTGTATTAAAGTACTGAGTTAATAACTTACCTTTGATCCTCGTTAGATTGGTCAAATTCATATACTACTTTCGATTTGAATATTTCACTTCTAATCTCAGGCTGATATGGCTTTAACTTGTTGGGGTCACTGATTTGCTTTGAGATACTGCTGCTGCTTTCTTCCTTACCTGTTAATTCGAAAATAATTGTTAGCTATTACATTTTCCTTTCTCTTCAATAGTAAAAACTAGTACCTGTTGCTTATTTTCTTCTAGGACTTGTTGATTTCTGCATGGATTGCTTGTTGTTTGTTCCTCTCGTAGTGCTCTAGGGATTTAAGGCCTATCCCTCATATATTTCTCCGTGGTTTTTCCTTAGTTTTTTTTATTTGTGTATCAATAGTCAATGTTTGTTTTCCTTTATTACGTTTTAGTGCATTTTGAGGTTATTTTGTAGTTCCACCTTCTTACCGACAGTTGTAGACTTTGATATTTGTAGCTTTTATTAATTTTATTATTATTTTTTTTTCTTACCGTCTGATATAATACTGTTTTTATTAGTTTAATATTAATTGAGCATTGTTGGCCAATATTTCCGATAGCTTCCCAATCCCTTTTAAACTAAAATACTCGAAGAAATAACCCAGTTTCTTCTAGGAAAGTTAAAAAAGAAACTAAAGGAAGAAAGATTTGAATTACTAAATAAACGTCAAAAACACTCCCAAAAGCAAGGACTGACCTAGGAATTTAGTCACTAAAGTCCAGTTGTTCCAACAAATAAATATAGAATGTATGAAAATTAAAATTCACTACATTCCTGCAAGGCATGTATAGTATAAAATCAAGAAACTATGAGGCCATTTAAGTGAAAACTTAAAAGAAATCAACATTGTTGACAAGCATATTCTCAAAAAAAATGGAGTTCAAGCTTCTGAACCTCACTTAATATAATATATTTAGTTTTATTTAAAGGCCACTACATGTGTGACCGCCTTCGCCTTTTCCAAGAAATCAATATGAATGGATATTATCAAAACAGATATAGTCAAATTACTACGAGATGTAAATGTCAATTACTGAATTTTAACCGTAATTAATCGGATAAGTATTAATATACTATGTAAAGTGACCCATATATTATGGTAATAACATTTCTCTATTATAATATTTAATCAATATTCCACCTATCACCATGATTAAAAATCTATTCCATTGACAGAATATAAATGGAAAATTTCGCACAAAAATGGTGAATAAAATCTAACATTACTTAACAAAAAAATACTGTCACATATTAAACAAATAATGTCTAATTTGCATTAAAAAACTAGATTTTGATACAAAATCAAATCAAATAATACATGCAGTATTAGGAACAAGAAGTGAAGACTATTTAATTTTTTTGCCAAAGATACAATTAAAAAAAATAATTTATTTAGGGGCCTGTATCTCAAACACCTTGAACTCGCTTCGATGAAAACTTAAACAAAAAGGTTTTAATAGATGCTGATTAAGAATCTCTTATTAGATTGTCTCTAAGAAATTCACAATTTTTACACATGGTAGGCTCTGAGCTGCTCCACTGTATTATTATTACTTTCTTCCAATGTATTTCGGCATGAAAAATAAAACGATATTATCAAAACAGATAGTCAATTCACTACGAGATGTGGATGTAAATTACTGAATTTTAACCGAAATTAATCGAAGAAGCATTAATATACACTCACCAACATAAAATTCGATCCATTCAAAATTTTGATCAAATTTAATGTATGATAACTTCTTTTTCCGTAGTCCGATTTAAATGATTTTTTTTTTAAATTGTAGATAAACCTATCGACTTTATTTAATTTCTTTCAGTTTCCTAAAAAGTGTATACGTGTTGAAATATACAGGAAAATAAAAATGTTTGCTTTTTTCCTAAAGTTTGTAACACCCTGTAGAGTAATTTTGCAATCTTAACTCTACTGAATGTGCTTTTCTACGGAATCTAATTTATTCTTAACGTTGTGTTTTTTTATTCATCTTGATATCTTTCTCCGTTCAAGAGATATGAATTTTTAAAGAAAACTCTACACATTTTGCAACATTTTTTAATTTTTATAAAAATACAGCAAGGTAAAGAACAAAACAATATTAAGTACTAAAAACATTAATAGCGGGTGTTTCCCCCCGAGCACGAATAACTGCCTCCATACGCCTTGGCATTCCTTCAATGAGGTGTTGAATCTGATTTTGATCAATTTGATCCCATTCTTGGGTTGTGCCTCTTTTAATTCATCCAAGTTACTCGGAGTTGCAATACGGCTTCGAATCTTTCTGCCCATCATATCCCAGATGTGCTCTATGGGATTAAGGTCTGGGCTGCGTGGTGGCCAGTTCATTTTTCGTACTTCTACGTCGTCTCTTAACAATGTGAGGACGAGCATAATATTGCATAAGCATGAAGTTGTTTAATACAAAGGGTGCGAAAGGAATGACGTGTGGTGCTAAAATGTTCCGAATATATCGATTAGCCGTCATGGCACCCCCATCAACTATTACTAAGTCAGTTCGTGCTTCCATATTTATGCCACCCCATACCATTACAGAGCCGCCACCAAAACTTAATCTTGTAGAGAAATGGTTTTAATCGAAGCGCTCACCTGATCTACGACGACCATCTGGAGATCTTAGGCAAAACCTTGACTCGTCGGAAAATAAAATTTTACTCCATTCCACGAATCCCCAATTTTGATGTTATCGAGCAAATCGGAGACGTCCTGTCCTATGATTTCTAGTCAACTCTGGGCCAGTTGCAGGTCGTCTAGCATGTAAACCCACCTCCTTTAATCGTCTCCGAACAGTTATTTCATTTACGTTTATATGTCGTACCTCTTCCAAACGATTTCTTCCCATAACAGCTGTGGTATTTCTATCCCGTAACACATTCAGAGTTAAAAAACGATCATCTCTTACATTTGTACTTCGTTTTCTGCCAGATCCTATTCTCCTCGAAAAATTTCCGGTCTCATTAAAACGTTTCACAGCCCTCTGAACGCTAGATCTTGTACTTCCCAGTACTCTAGCAGCATAATACTGCGACCTTCCATCATTTACTAAAGCCACTGTTCTTGCTGCATCAGTAGGCTACAGAACCATAATTTTTAGCTGGCACTTTAAAATTTAAACACCACAGAATAATTATCATGACAAATGTCAAGATATGACTTAATTTACAAAGCCAGAGCACCCTTAGTTTTAAGTTACAATTAAGATTAAAGACTTTTGATTAAATGTGTAGTCTTTTCTTTAAAAAATCATATCTCTTGAACGGAGAAAGATATCAAGATGAATAAAAAAACACAATGGCATGTATCAATTAGACTTCGTAGAAAAGCACATTCAGTAGAGTTAAGATTGCAAAATTACTCTACAGGGTGTTACAAACTTAAGAAAAAAAAACACTTTTTTATTTTCCTGTATATTTCAACACGTATACACTTTTTTAGGAAACTGAAAGAAATTAAGTAAAGTCGATAGATTTATTTACAATTTGAAAAAAAAAATCATTTAAATTGGACTACGAAAAAAAAAGTTATCATACATTAAATTTGATCAAAATTTTGAATGGATCGAATTTTATGTCGGTGAGTGTAGTATGTAAAGTGGCCCATATATGATAATACTATTTCCTTATTTTAAAATTTAATCAATATTTCACCTAATCCCCATGGTGAATAAAATCTTACGTTACTTAACAAAATACAAAACAAAACCAAAAATTTAACAAATAATGTTTAATTTGCATTAAAAATTAGATATTGGTACAAAAATACATGCAGTATTAAGAACAAGAAGTGAAGACTATTTTATTTTTTGGTCAATTTCGGCTTATGAATACACAATTTAAAAAAAAAATGTTTTTTGGGGGCCTTTATCTCAAGCACCGAAGTCGAATAAAGAGGTCCTAATAGGTGCTGATTAAGAATATTATTAGATTGTCTCTAAGAACATCACAATTGTTACACATGGTAGGTTTTGAGCAACAAGAATGGATCCACTGTATTATTATCACTTTCTTCCAATGTATTTTGGCACGAGAATAATTGTACCGGTGAAATCTGTAATTATAAAACAAGGTGAATTCATGCTAAAATTAGATTCATTCATCTAAAAACCACCATTCCTGGTGAAGTGACAAGAACTATGGCAATTAATAGCATGTTTTGAACCTTATCACCCTTCTCGAAAGAAATTTATATGCTTAAACAATACCATTATTGTAAGATTTTATTGCGTTACTTTGTTTAGTCGTCTCAGAATTTCAACATTTACTACTCTTGCAGGCAATAACATTTTTATCATCTTTCAATAGAGCAATGTTTCTTATGCGCCTGCTATGCCAACGCGCACGCTTCAACACCATGAATATTGTCATAATCTTTTCGATATAACACCCTAGCCACCTGGATAAAACACTGCTCTATGTATATTATATCCATTAGTTATTTCCAGCGGTTTCGGCTGATGCTTTAGCTTCGTTTAAGAGTCTAAAGAAGAAGACGAGAACGACTGCGAAGCGGTCCCATCAAGAAAACAGAAGAGACGTCAACGTCAATCAGATGCGAAGGACGCTAATGTCAAAACCGCCGACGTTAATAGGTCTGTTCTAGCAGCGATTTCAAACCGTCCGGAGTTTGCGCATAACGATATAAGCGTCGCTTATACGGCTATGCGCAATCTCCATACGGTTTGGAACCGTTTGAAATCGCTGCTGGAACAAGCCTAATAACAAGAGTACAAGTACAGGGTGTCCCAAATTCGAGCCTCATCATTGGGATCTCGGAAACTAGAAGAGATACGAGGTCGGTTAAATGGAGGCAAAGTTGTGCAATTTGATGCTGATCAAAATACCATCTTAAAAGTTTAAAAAATCCGAATACTTACGAAGATTTTTGGAAAAAACCGAATATTCGCGATTTCATTTTAATTTTTTTTTGACTCTATTTGAATAGATATAAGAAAATAAATTTTACATTCTCATTGCTACTTTTTCTGTTCTACAAGATGGTGTTATCAGATTTTCAAACCAACGTTTCGTCTTTGAGCTGCCATCATCAAGTTTGTTTTTTTAAATGCGGCCCTGGATTTTTTCTTACGGATTTTAAGAGCATCTAAAGTCCGAAAACCAATGATGTATCGCATTGATTTGAAAAATTTATATTAATGGCATTTTCCATAAGACTTCATGTGTTAGAGAGAGAGACAGAAAACATATTTTTGATAAGATTTTACCAGGAAATTATTAAAATGATTTTTTCGAATAAGTGCGATACACCATTGGTTTTGGGACATTAGAAGCTCTTAAAGTCCGTAATAAAAAATCCAGGGCCGTATTTAAAAAAACAAAGTTGATTATGGCAGCTCAAAGACGAAACGTCGGTTTCAAAATCTGATAACACCATCTTGTAGAACAGAAAAAGTAACAATGAGAATGTGAAATTTATTTTGGTATATCTATTCAAATAGAGCCATAAAAAAATAAAAATTAAATCGCGAATATTCGTTTTTTTCTAAATATCTTCGAAAGTATTCGTAATTTTCTAACTTTTAAGGTGGCATTTTGATCAGCATCAAATTGCGCAACTTTGCCTCCATTTAACCGCCCTCGTATCTCTTCTAGTTTCCGAGATCTCAATGATGAGGCTCGAATTTGGGACACCCTGTACAAGCACGTATTACAATAAGTAATATTTCACCTTTCACTTTTCGCATGGCCCTCAACTAACCCAAACTAACGCGAAATAACCCAAATTAACCGTAATTAACTAAAGTAAAGACCAGCGTGCTACGCGCCCTTGTCTTCCGTATTCCAGATTAAGTAAAAAATAATCGAAACTAACTTTAACTAGCCAAACAAGCGCATTGAGACGAGCGCGCTACCTAAACTAACCCAAACTAACGCAAACTAACCCAAACAAACCGTAAGTAACCAAAGTAAACACAAGCGCGCGTACCAACTAACCCAAACTTAACCCGCACTTAACCAAACTAACCCAAACAAATCTAACTATGATTTTGGACGTCGCAAAATATCAGCCCCTAAATAAAGACCCTAGGGTCCAAAATATTTTTAACGGTTTAAGGGGCGCCCACCGAACAGTTCTGCCGAACGTCAACCCTTTCGGACGTTAAATCGACTTTTTTCTTTCGCACAGCCTCGCCCCTAGGGGCAGCGACTTTCTAATGTCCAGATTCGGTCGTGTCATCACCGAAAAAGGCGAAAATATGAAAATGACGTTTGGTCAATTAAAAAAAAAAACGAAACGTCGTACAACCAAACTGGATGCGACACATTATAGTGCCCGACGAGACCCATATTTTTCCCATTTAAAGTTTACCTCTAACTGTTACCGTTTTCGAATTATAGCCAATTTTCTGAAAATCTCGATTTTTTTAAGCCATACCCCTGAAATTTTCGAATTTTTTGTTTTTTGAAAATATCCGTTTTCATGACGGAATCGATTTAAGGGGACCATTTACATGTCATTAACGTAAAAATTAAATTTTTAAAAATCCTACAAGTCGTCCAAAATGGCGATTTTCCGTTTTCGAAATCGATGGGGCCCGATTACGGGAAATGGGTTCGTCGGATCGAAAATCACGTAGAATACTTTTTTTTAAGTCAAATGCATGAGGGTGCTCTTTGGCGGGTCTCGTTCGCCCATCACCAGAAATCGACCTCGTCCGGCTCCTATCGCGGAACCTATTCGCGGTAGGTTCCCGCCAACGTCGGATTCGAACTCGGCATCGTCGAAAACCCTAACCCGAATTTGAACCCATCCGGACGTCAAATCCACTCTGCCCCTAAATGAGCCCCTAGGTCCCAAAAATGTTTTTTCGTGTATGGGACCGCCCGCCAAACAAAATTGACCAAAACTATGATTTTGGACGTCGCAAAATATCGGCCCCTAAATAGAGCCCCTAGGTTCCAAAATAGTTTTAACGGGTTACAGTAAACATACTAGAGATAAACAAAAACTCAATTTAAAGAAAAAAAGTAGCATTAAATATGGCAAGAGGGATGAGGATAATTTATTTGAAGCCTCTGCCAATAAAGGTCAGAAGAAAATGTGGTTGTTCTTATCTAAAATATGGGAACATGTTTTGGAGGAAATGGTGAAAACACCACATAGCTGAAACGGGAAACACTGATGAGAGTAGCATTTCTGTAAAGGAATATATTCGTAAAATCAGGAGAAGTAAAAAGAAATGCTTTATGGTTGGAGTGAATCATCAGCTGGTCGAAACCATTTACACTACTGGCTTCTGGCCAAGAAGAGTGCTATACGAACGCTTCAAATTAGGATTTGGTAGACATTTTTTAGACCATTAAAATACAGCCGTCAGACAGAGCTGGACAAGCAAAACCATACCTAGAATCCTGACGAGCAAATGTATGTGAAATCTTAGCAAGTTGAAAAGGGCTTGAAAATTAAATTCTTCCACCTGAATGTCAAAAGTCATAACAACAAAACCCTAAAATTGGATGTTGTTCTATCAGAAGTCCAACCACAAATATTTCGTGCAACTCAGCACTGGATGCGGGGCCTGATGTGGAGGCCGTAGATTTGGTTGAATACAAGCTAGTAAGCTACTCGTCCAGAGAATCTTTAAGACAAGGTGGTACTGCAATTTTTGCCAGGTAAGATCTTAGAGTAAGTTCTGTAAAAACAAATCTCTTTCATTGTGATAGACTGACCCGGATGAATTTATCTCCCTTCTCAATGTCATGATGGATGAGATATATTCTCCAAACAAGTTTTCTGTGGTGGATGGAGATTTCAACATAAATTTCGCTATTGAGAGTGAAGAGGTTCACTCAATATACAACCATTTTTAACTTACGATATGGAACCACATGGTGTGGGTGTCTGGAGGATGCGTACGTACTGGCCCTGGGGCACAAATTGACAATATTCTAAGTAACATACCCCCCAAAAATGTCCAATTTGAGTGTACTGAAACTGATGTATCTGATGATTTTGGTCAGAAGATGTATGTAAAGTCTGAATGGGTCAATCGTCAATCACCAACCTGCATATGTTAAGAAAAGATTCTTTACATATGACAATATTAGCAATTTACAGAAGTGTTTGCAGGATGAGTCCTGGGAAGACGTATATGTGTGTGATGACCCAAATGATCAGTACATTGCCTAGGAATATACTGCTATTCTATTTTAATGTATCTTTTCCAATATCTAATTCTCAGATACAGAAAGAACCTCACTGGGTAAGCGCGCAATTAAGGTCCTTTGCAGGCCGGGTGTTCTGTATAAACAAACCAATGATGGAAATATTCACAAATTCTATAAGTCTGAGGAAAAACAATATGAAAAGTTTCTTTCTGAGTATAAAACGAGTGTTAATGAAAACAGAATAGCAAACTAATAAACGGAAAGGAGCAACTCCCATTCATGTATTTGACTTAAATCATCTGAGGGGGAGCTAGTGATGGATCCACAGAGTATTATTAGGATGTTCTTGGATCAGTTTGACATACCTAACAGACAAATAATGACATGGCACGAAACCATAATTTCCCAACTCTTAACCCCACTAATGACCGGGAAGTTCTTAATATAATAATGAACTTTCCTAATAAATACTGTTCTGCAATTGACGAAATTCCCATAAAGCATATAGCTCAGGAACGCTTTCATTAGAAATTCCACCTTTACTTTGGGAATTTTCCCCAATAATATAAAAATTGCTCAAAATTATAACCATATTTAAAAAATGCGGCAAAGTTGTTCCAACTATAGACCTGTTTCTTTGCTGCCATCAATACCTAAGGTTTTTGAGAGAGCACTGTATAATTGCATAATTGAGTTTGCATTTCAACACCAGATTCTCAACAGTCACCAGTATGAGTTTATACCTGGAAAGTCAACATAAATGGTCATATTTGACTCTATAACACATGCTTATGAACAGCTGAAAAAAAAACAGGAGAGTTTCCGTATTGTACTTTGACATTTCGAAGGCCTTTGACACCCTCAATCATAAGTTGTTGTTGGAAAGGCTGGAAAGTTATAGCTTTATGGGAGCGGCGGGAAAGAGCACCTATTCTGAGCGTCAATTAAAACGGCACTACCTTTTGTTCCAGAAAAACCGCAATAGACAGAGTGTGCCGCAGGGATCTGTTTTGGGTCCACTTTTGTTCGTGCTGTATGTGAATGGTACGGGACAGTGGGGTGAGTATGCTGATGATATTTCAGTGATATTGGTAGATCCGTCTACGCCAGAGCTGTCTTTGGGTTGTTCGCATATGGTCGAGCAAATGTCGGACTGATGGTGTAGCAGGAGATGCCTAAAGCTCAACACTGGCAAGACAGGATTAATTGCTTTCCGTAGAGTCAGGGAGAGCAACAAGTCTTTATACGTTAGAATGGAACAAGGGTCGGTCCCTGTGGCGGATTCTTTAAAATTTCTTGGCCTAAACATTGATAGAAATATCAACTGGCAAAAACATATCTTAAGCCTTTAATCGAGGCAGTGCGTGTGCTGTTGTGCAGTTCAGTGACGCTTGCTGGCTTGAAGCTATTTTATTTTGGGCAATCTATAATTAATTATGGAATTCTCATTTGGGCGTCATGAAAGGATGCAGTAAAAATATTTAGGGTACAAAAGAGAATTATCAGATTATGCTACACACCTATATCTTAACGTCATGTAGAGAATATTTCTCACAATTAGAATTATTGTTAACCGTTCCCTCTCTATAGTTTGTTTCTCTAGTATGTTGGTTATGACTCCAACACACATCCTCTTTTTATAAAAGAAAACATACATATTATAGGGCTCCTAAGGCCTACCAATTACTACCTGAGGACATCCGTTCCATTGCGGGGAGAGAGAGATTCAAGAGAGCAGTCTCACAATTTGCTGCAAATCAGCAATTTTATAACTTTAATTTTTTACAATAATTTGCAATGATTTTATTTATATATATGAATGTCATTTTAATTCAAAATTCATTGTATGTAGTGGTTTACTATGTACTTTAGTGTACTGTGTCAATCTTTTGCATTTTATATTGACTTATTGGAAGCGTCTTAGATGCATTTACTTCAGATGTTGCTTTTTCACAGCCTGTGATCTTATTGGCAGTAATGGAGCTTATTATTATTATTTTATAATCATTATCAAAGTGTAAGTGAAGTGAAATATTTTCGGACATCTTCAACAGAAGTAGCTAGCACCACGTGTATGTGTAAATAATAATTATTGTTATCACTAGAATCAGTTCAGCATCCAACAGAAGCTCCAATTTCAAAACATCCAATAAAACTGGCATTAAAATCGCAAAGAGGCAACAATATCCATATAATTCGAATGCTATAGTTCCATGTACTCTCTATTTATTTCAATGGACACAATAAAATATTTCGATAAATAACCCTCTGCAAATGATAATTAAAATACCTGCAACAGTTTCACAAGCACCCAATAACCGTTGCTCTCGATTTATTGCTTTAATTAAGCAGAATGGCGCAAAAAACGCTGAAGAGATAAACATGAATAGTGAACAAGTTAAACTTGTGTAAAGTTTTGCCTATACTGCATTCTAAAAATGAGGTGTCTTTATCGCATTATTTGTAACATTACCAGTCAGAATTTTAAATTAGTTTTTAATTAGTTTGAGTTAGTATTTAATGCATTGATAGGTTTAGCGAGCAGCATAATTGGCAAGACTTCAAAATTATTAATGCCACTAATAACATTAAATGTGTTCCACAAAGGTGAGAGACGGTCAATTGGGAGGTTCAGTCTATTAAGAACTACATCACTTAGTTCCCTTCGATTCAGCAATCTAAATTATACGTTAATACAATCAGAAAACAGAAACAGCAAAAGAAAGATAAGAGATTTTCGCTGATGATATTAGATGGCCAAAACGTGATTTAGTAGCTGGAGAAGAACCACTAATAAAAATCCTAATGCAGCTAGTGGTGTCACCACAAATAGAGACGCGGCGGCGTGAAGAATAACGTCAATTCACAATTGGTGCTCACAGAAGAGATTCCAGTCAGACAATGAATTACAGCGAACATTATACAATGAATATGCAATAAAACTTGGTCCGCATTTGTGTGTGTGTAAGTGTAAATCAAATGACACTCACGATAGAAAAGTTATCTGCCAAAGATAAGCCAATTATTAGGAGTAACCCACCAACAGTAAAAAAGTCGATCTCGACTCAGACCGACTATACAGATAATCATGACGCAGTGGTTATGACTTCTCCTAAAGTCATTGCTCCCACACCTCACATGTCCTCCATAAAAGAAGACTGGCTGTATGTGGTAGTGTCCAAAAACCCACCTCCTTATACAGCAAACCAGCCTGCACACTATGCCAAAGAAAAACTTACTCGATGGTTTCCAATGCTGAAGAATAAGGACTGTTCACACTCCGATTTCAAAGTTGGTGTGCAGAAAAAAAGTCACCTAAAGTAGCTTAAGGACATAAGTATGTGGCCGCCGGGTACTGAAATAGTCATCTTCAACACTCTTAAAGGTATCGCCGCCTGCATCAAGTACTTCGACCACTGGCTATCAACATTTTGTACCAAGCACTTTAGACGGCCGAAGCTTACCACCACGCTCTGACTCAACATCTGTACATATACCTGGGGGTAAGGTCTGTTGGGGTTGGCTCTGACAGGGAAGCTTTGGCTGCCTGTAAGTCTCTTGCGCTGGAGAATTTGGAGGTTGTTGTGGAGAAAAGTGCGAAGAGGGATGGTGGGCTGGTTATGAATCCGATGACTCCACCTATAGTGCGGTTGTCGCAAGCTTCGGATGCGGCTAATCGTCGTTATTTGCTGGCTCGACTGAGGGACCCCTCCATATCAAAGGCTCTTCGGCTATTCCATGGCTATCTCCATGACCAACCCTCCAGCGGGTGTTTTGAAGGGCACACCAACACTAGCATCAAATTAGATTTAGCTTCGGAGGGACTCCCTAGTGACGTGAACCCCTTGGGTAAGTTGTATTATCGCTTCCACAACGCTTACGGTATTGGTTCGGATGAGGTTGAAAAGGATTTCTCTGCCTTCAGGTCTTTCTTTTGATCGGAGAGACTTCAACACCTTCAGAGAGTTAGGGAGAGTCATAGCAATTATTTTCTACTAGCTCTCCGGTAAGACGGGGGACTCTCTAGGTAAATTGACGCGAACAGAGGATCAAACACCCTCTGAAAAATTGGATGATGGCAAGCTGAGTGTTTTTCTTATTAATATTCAGTCCTTAAGACACAAAACAGATGAATTATTTCTTTTATTAGAACAGTTTAACTTTCCAGAAATCGTTGCCATAACTGAACATTGGCTAAATGTTGATGAGCCTCTGTTTGTCAACAATTATACTACAATAACTAGACTTAATAGAAGTAATTTATCTCATGGAGGTACTATGATACTGTCTACTAACAACGACTTTTCTGCAGTAACTAAGTTCGATAATTTATTGTCTGAGAAAGTATTTGAATTTTCCATCGTCTATCATAATACTTATGACCTGTGTATCTTCTTTGTATTTACAGAGCACCTGACGCTGGCATGCATCTATTCAGTCAAAGATTACTGAGCTTGCTTGAGTCCCTGAATTCAAAAAGCAAATTAATTTTGTGTGGCGACCTTAATGTTGACTTTTCCAGTGTGTGTGCTGCTCAAGAATCTCTTCGGTCCATTTTCGACTCTTTTGGTATAATCATGCATATTAACTCACCAACTAGAATAACTAATAGTTATTTATGCAACAAGTGTGTAAAGTGAATCTTTTTTTATGAATGGGAATATTGTCGCATGAGTCGTAGGCGAATGCGACAATCCCATGAATAAAAAAAGGGTACTTTACACATGAGTAGCATACAAAATTTTTTCTACTATCGAAAAATATAGGAAAAAATAAAAATAATGTTATATTACTTTACGCACTAGTGCGTAAAATAAATTATTTTACGCACTGCCCTAAACGTCAAAAAATATGTCAGCTTTAGTTTACGCACTAGCGCGCAAAATACCTTACTTTACGTACTGCACATTAAAAAGGCCTATTTTACGAATCTTAGAGAGTGCGTAAAGTGAGTATTTTACGCACGGTAGTAGAAAAAACAAGTTCTAGTACTATAGACTATGTCGTGTCACTTTTAATCCAGGATTTGTTGACTGTGCTGTCTTTAACTCAGGTTTCTCTGATCATGAGGCAGTATTAACAGAAATTTCGGTAAAATCCATATTTTTGCGGACAAAAATTTTCTAAATTTCAAGCACCTATGTCTAACAACTGACTGGGTTGACCTCTCTGATGATGTCGATACCGAATTTTCTAGATTTATAAAAAACTTTATCCACTCTGACATTCAAATCCTTTCCTCTTAGGCCTATCAAAATTAAACAACATAAACCCTGGTCAACTAAAGGCTTACGCACATCTGCAAAGAACATGCGTTCATTATCTCACCTAAAAAAATACTCGCAAAGCGTCTTCTTCCATGATTACGTGAAACTTTACAGAAAAAGTCTATCATAAGACTATAAAAGCTACCAAGGACATTTATTATAATGAATGACTTAAGGAATAAGATTTCTTCGTCGAGCACAGTCGCTAATTCACCTGAGAACCTAAACAATTACTTTGTAAATGTGGCTAAAGATTTAATGAACACCATAACTCCTCATGATCTACTTTCATATCTCTCTAATGCTAATGCGAATTTACACAGTTTCTTCTTTACGCCTGTAGCATTTGCTGAACTTTGTAGTATAATTAAAGACATTAAAAACAACTCCTCAAAAGGGACTGATGGGGTTACTCTGAAACTATTTTCAAATCTGCCGGAATGCACATTAAACCATCCTGCTACTTTCATTAACAAGTTATTCCAAAATGGGGTTTTTCCAAACTATCTTAAGACCGCAATAATTATTCCTTTGCATAAAGGAGGAGATAAAGACCAAGCTTCGAACTATCGCCCAATTGCATGCCTTCCCACATCATCAAAGATCATTGAAAGATGGTTAAAAAAAAGGCTTCTATCTTTTCTCTTTAAATATAAAATACTTACTACTCATCAAATTGGATTTTTAAGTAACAAATGCACAAATGATGCTATGTTTTCCCTCTTTAATTATGTATACTCCAACCTGAACAACCATCACTCTACAGCAACAATTTACTATGATTTCTCTAAAGCTTTCGATTGTGTAAATCATAATAATATTAATTAACAAATTGCAGTACTACGGTTTCAGAGGAGTGCCTCTCCAATCGTTTAAGTTGTATCTTAAGAACAGAAGTCAGCTTGTGAGGGTTGATACGTCGATGTCTCCTTGCAAGCCAATAGATTGTGGAGTACCCCAAGGTTCAATACCTGGCCCTATTTTGTTTCTGCTGTTTATCAACGACATGGTTGCCTGGGCTGTGGACGATACTAGTTTCACTTGGAGCAACACGGATATTACGGCGCTTTGCAGAACTGTATCTAGTAACTTAATTACCATTAAATCACGGTGCGGTTCCAATATCTTGTGCCTCAACGTTTCTAAAACTAAAGTTTTGTCATATAAAAGTACGTTGCAGTATTTTGTGCTTAATAACACCACTATTGACGTCGTTGAATCTGTGAAGTTCTTGAGGCTTGTTGTGGATAACCATTTAAACGGGGACTTGCACATCGATGCCTTATCAAAAAAATTAAGTCCTGCCTGTTTTGCGCTAAGAACGGTTTCCAGGGAGCTTAACTTGTCAACTGCTAGAACAGTCTATTATGCCCTGTTTGAGTCGCATCTCCGATACGCCCTTCCCTTTGTGATATTCCGTTTTGGTCGCTAACTAGAAGTGAATTTCTAGTACGCCCCTGGTATTATTTCGGGCTTACGTTGCAGTTCGACATTTAGATCCGCGATTTAATACAACCTCATATCTATCTGGCGCCTTCGTCACACTCTACAGCACACAGTACCAAGTTAACAACAGTGTCATGTTTTATTGGTTGCATGATGTGAGCAATATGCGCGTCATTCTCATTTTTCTGGTGCAAGACGATCCCTTCGTTCTCCGCCTGATGCGTGGCATTTTTGGGTCAAGCTTTTCAGTTGTTAAGTCGATTCATTTAAAAATCTGGTTTAATCCCAGATACCTTAGTTGAATTTTGTCGAGTAACAACGTAGAAATTTCCGCATCGGCCATTACGTTGTGCTTTTGTTAATTTTGATGCCGTAGATGCAGGAATAACTCGCGGGGCGAGGTTTTGGGAATTTGCTTTGTCTAATATCGGTCGCCATTGTGATACTTAGTTTTTTGTCGCGAAGTTTGCCCTCATTTTAAAAGGTAAGTTTCTTTATTAATTACAGATGTTTTGCGTTCTTGTATCTTTAGTATTTGCATGGTTGTATTATTTCGCCTTTCATTCATTTCGGACCCGGTTTAATACGCTTAATTGATCGGCGTGACGTCATCTCAATTAGATTAATTAAGGTTGGGGGTTTCTTTTTATTATTCGGATGGCCTAGTTTATTATTTAATAATCATTAAAAATAACCGTTTTCATTCATATCGGACTCGATTCAGTGGTTCGATTGATCGGCGTGACGTCAATTTGATTAGAGAGCAATTAAGGCTTATAGGCTTGATTTAGTTCATCGTTATCTTTCATTTCGGTCTCGGTTTATTGGCTTGATTAATCGGCATGATGTCAAGTTAGTTAGGTTAATTGAAGCTATTGTTTTTGAATAAAATAGTCGTTGTTATTTATTCATGGCGTTTTGCGATTAGCCAAATTAATCATTTTATTTTATTTCCGACGAAATCTAATGTAGATTTTCGATAATTTAGTAGTTTAATTTTTCTGACCTTTCCGTAGCGGTCTAGTCGCGAGAGTAAAATTTAACTGTGTGTTATTATGCTGCTTTATCTAAGGCATCTATTGTCTACAGCAATATGTTGTAATTAATGCTAAAACTGCTAATTTAATGAAGTTTATTCTATTACCGAAGTTAGGATTGATGCAATGGGGAATTATTATTTTTATCTTTAATTTTAACTATTAATCTTGCAATTAACTTCTAGTGATTCATGTCGGTAGTTGATTGCTACCATTAATTAGACACTAAACCGGGAAAAAATGGTTAGGTTATGCAGTTTTGTTTATCATTAGTTTCCGTTGCGAAGGGAAGCAGCCATCCTATCGCGTTATTTAATGCAGTTTGCATATTTTTGCGTATTTTCGTTCATTGTTATTTACCGTATTGAACTTTGTTCTCGATTTATTAAAATAAAGGTAGAGGAACGCTATCCTTTTGATATTAATATGGGAAAGTCGTTCGGACCATTTATTGGCCAAATTCGTCTAGTACGATGGTTTTATTTAAGTATATTGTAGTGCTTTTGGTTCGTTATGTGGACTGTACTTGAACTTTTCTCTTGAATTATTAAAATTCAGGAAGGGTTATGCTTTTTATTTCATATTAATATTGGAGAGTCACTCAGACCATTTATTTGTCAAATTTGTTTAGTATGATTTTTCATTAAAGTTTGTTTTAGTGCTATTGTTCATTATTTAGATCATACTTGGATTTTTTTTATCAATATGGTAGGAATTTTAATTGTACCAGACTAGGAACAATCTATTTAATTACATTAATTTTTTTTGCACTATTGCTGTCATTTATTGCATTCAACGACTATGTACGTTTGTTTTGCTGTGCCAAACTCGGTCCAAATTCTTGGACTGCTTATTTCCTCTTTCTAAAAGGCTGTAATATTATCTTTAACTGATGATGTCGGATTCCCTTGGACGAACTGAACCTTTTTTTAGTTTTTGTGCATAACTAATATTAAGTTATAGTTGTAGTATTTCGATTGCTCTAATATATTATTACAGTGGCGCTCTTTTCTCATTTATTCTTTGTTTTTTTTTTACCTTGGGTTCATTTTTGAAATAAAAAGAGGAAATACCCTGTCGCTTAAATCTGAAATTGAAACTCTTCTGAATTATTTTTTTGAAATGATAGTATATAATAGCAATCGGTTCACATATCATGGTGACTCGTTACTAGGGAATGTTTCCATTCCTAGGATCCTTCAACCAGGCAGGAATTTCAGTCCTTCTACCAGGCAGGAATTTGGTTGTCCTTCCACCAGGCAGAAATTTGGGTCCTTCCACCAGGCAGGAATTTGGTTGTCCTTCCACCAGGCAGAAATCTTGATGGTCCACCCTCCTGGCTGAACGGCTGTAGTTTTGGCTTAGCGGAACTTGCTTATCTGGTGTAATCGGACAGTCCATTGGACCAGCTAGACGTGTTGGCCATCGGAGGGTCATCCACCCAGCTTGGTTCCGGAACAAGCCGTAGATGTTCACTTGACGTTGAAACCTCCGAGAAAGGTAAGTGTTTAATATTTTTAGTGTTAAATGTCTGTTATGAAATAACTGTCTCTTTTAAGTTAGCACCTTACCCTTATAGTTTTGCGCCCACTTTATCTCTGCGGTTTACGTGATCACGATCCCGCGCGGTAGACCAAACCCAAGTTTTCTATTTACTTTCCCCTATTTCTCGCTGGGGCTCTTAGGCATTTAAGTGGAGCCTATTTCATCTTCAATTTTTTTGACTTATCACTTAAATCTACATAGAGTTTTAGTCAACCACTGATAAATTTTATATTTTCATTGCTATAGTTCATTATTATTAGATATTTTAGTTTTTTTTTTCAAACCATCTACAATCATTGGTATCGCACCTGAATTTTTATATTAATATTTTGGCCTCCTCAATTTACTTATACACCTTTTTTTTATTTATCTCTATTTTTGGCAAATACCGTTGCCTATTTTGAATCTTTTGAAATAAAGAGATAGTATTGTATTTGCGGCGTTTTTCAGTCAATAACATCTTTTCCCGCTTTTCGCAGAGCTTTGAGATCATACTTACTGGAGAGAGCCTTATACGCAGTGAACGACTTCCATATTAATACTTAATTTTGAGCATCTTACACCCTGGTTTAATGTTAGTATTTAGTATTTGATGTTTAAATGGTTAAATATTTTGATATTTAATATTTTATATAACATTTCAGGAAATTTTGACCTCGTACAAATTGCACAGCTGTTTAAAGTTTTTTATAGTGTGGTTTTTCTTTTTCTTTTCATTGTATGTTTCTATTTGTATTTTTATATGCTTTGTATGTTTTATACTCTAGCTCTAGCTTTATCTACAAATTGTGAAATTTTTTGACAATAAAGCATTATTATTATGATTTAGCCTTACGGCATGGCATTCGCACTCCCTCTAAGGGGAACATTCATTTATCCCAGATATCCCGCATATCAAAAGGATTAAGCTCTGAGGGAACCCTTTACATGTTATCGGGTCCTTGGTGGCATCTACGGATTTCCTACAAATTTTTGGACGGTACGGACTGTCGCGAGAAGTACTGCTTTCTGCATCAGTTTAAAGAGATGTTCGCTCAATACGAGTTCTTTGTTGTTTATTAACACGTTCTTTGGAATGAGTCCTGTTGATGACACAATGATTGGCACCGTTCTCACTCTCCCATTCCCCATTGTTGCCGAATTATCTCTTGTAAATCCCGATATTTGGCGATCTTTTCGGCGTGCTTGACCTGCAAATTGTTGTTGTTGGCTTTGGCGATGTCGATCAGCGTGGCTTCCTTGGCCCGCTTATCTACGAGAATGGTGTCCGGTCTTTGTGGGTCGCGTTATTATTATTATTATTATTATTGTTTCACTGGGTTTATTCAGGGACGTCATCAAGTACTTTCCCATTGATACGTACAAGGTTCGGAACCAAGGTTTCTTAATTGCTGTTATTAATGAACTAAAAAATACTTTAGTATTTATCCATTAAAGAGACGATGAATTAGAGCATTTCCTCAAGTGATTATTATTGAACATTTTCGACAATTTTCCATACTCTTCTGAATAATACTCTATATCCTACAGTTTTATGAAACTCAGTATAAACAGGAATAAAAAAAAATCCAAAATTAAAGTGTCGGTCTGATACAGTAACCAACTGTAGCGAGATCGCTTTTTGCAGCTTTCGTAGTTCGTTAATTCCGAATAGAACTTTTTATCGTTTCGATGTGCATAGGTTTTAAATTTAATGATGCGTGCAGTAGTCAACAACGACCGCTGTCGCTGCCACGACAAAAATTATATTAGGAATTAATCGATTATAACTTTTCATGTATAGGAACGTGCTGGGATGGTATTGTGTCTTCACGTGGCAAAAATTGATACTACAAATGTATAAATAATGAATTAAAAACTTCGTTTCGTTTTTATTTTAGTAAATCTGTATCAGTTCACCAAATCTCATTATTGATTGTATTTTGAATCATACATATTATGCAGAATAACTCACCAATTTTCAAGTATTTTCAAAACATTTATGAGCTAGAATCAGATATCCGCGAGTGTGCATAGAAAATTATTCGAGTTATGATAAGCGCGGCGATATCGGATGGAAGGATAGAGTTTCTCAAATCCGATTACTGTTGAATTTAGTCTTACCTACCAAGTTAAGAGCTGACTTTTTTATTTGTTATTTTTGGCAGGCCTGGTGCAGTTATTACAGTGTTTCTGTTCTGATATAAAATAAGTTTTTTTCAAAACCTAAAAGTATTGATAAATCCTTTTTTAGAGATCTCGTTTATTAAAAGGTGGTGCAACCAGCTGGTACTCTCGATATTTGAACATCTTTGTGAAATTTCATATCTGATCACAAACTATAACTCTAAAGAACATTCTCTCATTATATTTTGCTCTGAAAAGAATATCAAGGGTACTTCTCTCTTGGGAAAATTCTGAATTTTTAAACTTTTTTTGCCGTCTTATGCAAGATATCTCAGATTTTACTAATTTAATACCAATTTCTCATAAAGTAAAACTTTTTATGAAAAGGGACTTTATGTCGTAAAATTAACTATAAAAAAGTTTTCCTAGACACACTGCGCTGTATAAAAATAGTTTTTAATGTAAAAATACGAAAAACGCAATGTAGCCAAGTATACCTGCCAACAGTATCAAGAAAAAAAGACAAGTGAAATCAACTGCATTATAAATTCAACAACCCTCTTCCGAAATCCATTTGATAAATATATTATTACATTAAACAAATTATATCGACCGATGACCCAGTGGAACTGAATTCATGATGCGATTCAGCCGGTGCCCTCTTGGCAATTGGCCAAAAATGTTTCGAGATTATATTGAACCGTGCTAAGCAGAATTATAATAACAGAAACATCGGTTTTAAAGCCGGAAAGGTCCCATTAAGATCAGATGAAAATAAAAGAAATAGTTGTAACGTATTTGGTAATATACTCGGTAATATATTATTTAAACGCCACTCATCATGTGGCAAACATTTTGACAAAATTTCAGTTGTGCTGAGAAAAAAGAAATAATATTGTAGGAGGGTCAAATATATTAAAAAAAAGCATGTAGACGCCACAAATCAGAAAATTCTCAAGTTGTAATTTGAAACTCGTTTTGGCTTAGGCTTCGCAACAAAAAAACTAAGACCAGCAGTTAAATCAATTCAAAGCAAAAAAAATCAAAAGCGATACAACTATCGAGCCCAATTACATCAAATGACCTGTACTTACTAATTACTTAACACTAATTTAAAAGATAATGTCGAAAACAGATAGATAGGTAAAAAGAAAGATTGGTTTAATGTCATAAAATACTTGGAATTGTTTGCTTTATTAAAAAAATAAATTCTAATAATGCAACACGATTTTCTTACTAATTTTAAAAAGGAATGGATTTTAATTAGAGCGAACCTAACACCGGAGAGTAATGTGTGCAATACCCGGCTCCAAGTGTGGAGTTCGTGAGCGCCACCAGTTCTGCCAGCTAAACTGGAAAAGCTCCGCTGGTGTTATGCGGGGTTGTTAGACACGTTTTATTAAAAAAGAAAACACAATCTTAATTTACGGTTCGATCTATTGGCTTTCTAGTTTTTTTTTTTTTTAAATTTAAATCAGCAACAATCTTACAGTGAAACTTAAAAAACAAAGAATGAACACAAAAAAACTGTCAAGTAATTAATGATGATGAATTATAAAGTGAGCTCGGAAAGCCTCTAGAAATAATTAAAAAAAATAACCTTTAGCGACATGGCGACCATATGCCAACAGGCAGTAAAAAAAATAATTCCAGAAAAATCTTACCTTGTGCAGTATTAAAATCCTGATAAATCGGTGGTGTCAAAACACAAACTAGGGACTCAACCCAATATACCCTAGAAGGGTAGCAATACTAAAAGCTGAGGCACCTAAAACTACACTTCAGCAAAATACTTCCTCTCTTCCCAGTAGGAATTTCTAGAAGACCGAGAGCATCGGTTTCAATCAATTTGAATTTTCAACTTCCAAGGAATTTAGAGGGAAAAATTCGTAGTGCCAAGAGCGCCAATCGAAATGAAGAAATAGTCGATACGAGGAATACTTCTAAGATAATGAACGAGAACTAATCATTGTAGAATGACTGCGGAAGCAACAACAAATGAGCTAAAATAAAATTTTTCAATAAATAATAGGAAATATTCCTAAACGAAATCATAAATCCGTACAAATCCGAATCGACAGCAACAATTATGGAAAAATAGCCCATTGCTCATATTCAAGGCTACCAATCGAATATTACAAAACTTACATCATGTCACTTGAAAAGATATATATAAAGTAGAAATCCCAAATCTCACAGTCAACAAATGTCGATAAGAAGGTGAAACTACAAAATAACCTCAAAATCCACTAAAACATACGAGAGGAAAATAAACATTGACGTTTGGTAGAAAATTAAGGAAAAATAAGGGAAAACCAGGGGGATATATGTGAGGGATACGCCCTAAATCCCTAGAGCACTGAGAAGAAACAACAATGAGTAATCTATGCAGAGATCAACAAGTCTTAGAAGAAAATAAGCAACATGTACTAGTTTTCACTATTGAAGAGAAAGAAAAATGTAGTAACTAACAATTATTCTCGAATTAACAGGTAAACAATGAAGCAGCAGCAGTATCTCAAAGCAATTCATTGACCCCAACAAGTTAAAGCCATATCCGCCTGAGATTAGATGTGAAATATTCAAACCGAAAGTAATATATAAATTTGACCGATCTAACGAGGATCAAAAGTAGGTTATTAACTCAGATCTTAAATACAGAACTGCAAGTAAATATAATGATTGTAATATAACTAAGCAAGGTTAAACTAATAACACAATATCTTATTTTAGTTGTTTGATAAACCTAAGCGAGCCAATCGATTATCTACTAAAATAAAGACAGTCAAAAAGTGCTGGAGGACAACATAAAAAACGGATGATCAGAATAGACACTTACGGCCACGACAGTGTTGTAAAAGCTGATAGGTATTATGTATAAATTGTATGTATAATAAAATTAATTAATATTAGCGACGTCAACTAAATCAGTCGCAATGGCTGACTTTTGAAGCGTTCCTAATTCGATTTCTATCGATGAGGAGGATAGAAATGACTACACGCCAACTCCACATGAAATTCTTTTCAAAGTTTAAACTAGCCAATCCAATACGAATTTCATGCTACATATTACACATGAACAAGGCGCTCTCCTGTTAATATTTTTGAAACAATCACCCAGGATTTTGGTCTGAAAACCCCTACTTAACTTAGATAAATGCTTTGGCCACAAAGAGAATAGATACAACCGTGACAACTGGTTCCCATGATCTGTGACGACATCCGAGATCCAAACCACTCATGTTTCTTATAATTTTTTCTATTTCTTCAGTCCGCTACACTGCACTACGACAATGATACACTACGATTAGTAATGCCTAATAAGGTCCATAGTTTCTGCAACCTTTAATATTAATCTACAATAAGCGGTCCCAAAAACAAATCCTTATAAATCCCGAATCGATATCATTATGGTTCGGAACACACATCACTATAGCTGGTCGATTGATAGTGTCACCAAAATGAGCTATGACAGGCAAAATGTTAAATAAGGATGTCAATTGATACGATTCCTGAAATGTCGCAACACTAGAACACAAGAAATTAATTAAAACCAGGAAACAATATAGAGTTTTACCAAAAAATAAGCCTACAAATGTTGCACCATGCAGTGGACCTTGTTTTCGTGGAAAGTTTCATTTAATTAACCTCGCCTCTTCCAGGAAAGTCAAAAACTGAAGCAAAATAGGTGGAGAAAAGTTTAAATCAGCAAATGAATGCCGAAAAACGTTCTCAAACTAATACAAACAAGAAAAGCAAGGATAAACCGTCAGCGTATTTAGGATGCATCCGCGTTACAGAACCCGAGCTAAATAATACCGCCTGATTGGCCAACTTCAACCCTGCTCGTCAAAGTTTTTTTATTTCACGCACTTGCATGAGACCTTTCAAGAGAAGTTGGAATATAAACGCCTGGCACAGATGGTAAGACTAGCGTGTTTAGTACGCAAAGTAATGGGTTCAACGCCCGGCTCTTGCAATACTTTTTTTAATTTTCTTATTTTTTAGGATTAGTTACTTTTTTGGCATGCCCTGGGTTAGTTTGGGTTAGCTTTTGGCGGTTGCGCCCTGCAGCGAGCGGAGGGCATTGCATGAATACAAATGCGTGAAGTGAAAAATCGTAAACAACATGGTCGAGCGGGGTTAGTGTAACACACGTGCTTATCTAGCCAATCAGACGGCGTTATTTAGTTGAGGTTCTGTAACGTTCTTAAGCACTGTTGACAAGATCGGAGTTCAAGCGCCTGAAACCTCGTTAATACTAAATATTTACTTTTATTTAAGGTAAGCACTTACACTGATCCACTTAACCCTTTCCGAAGGACACCAACGTAAAAGGATATTGTCGAAGCAGCTGGTCAAATCACTACATCGAGAAGATAATATAAATCACTGAACTTTACCGTAATTGATTGAAAAATAGTGTTATACCAAATAACGTAAATATCACCTTGTCCTAAGTTTGAACTTGAGCGGGCAAAATATTATGTAAACATTAAAGACAACAACAACAACAACAACAACGCGAGCAGTCAACGCGAGCGATTATGAATCTTAAACGTGCAACGATCAGGGCATTTTATTATATAAATACGCTAGCGAACCATCGGTTTGGGAAACTTTGCGTCTCCCCTAAAAATCAGTTCACGGCAGTGCACATGACGCTTGGGTCCTAACCTATCCTTTTTACTTACCCAAACCTAAGTTTGGCAGTGCACATGTACGCGAAATCCAAGGCTTGCTTACCCACAGTAGTAAATATGTTCTATATTGTTGTGGAGGATTCATGTTTTACCTTGCAAATGTTTGGGTTTTCTCTCCACTTAGAGCCGCTTGCTCTGGCTCCAGGGTGTAAACAGCACAAGTGCTAGTTTATTGACCCTAACGAAGCAGAGAAAACCTAATGGAAACAGGGAAATCAGTCAACGTTTCGAGGAACAAATCTCACGAACGAATAAATCTAAAAATGAAAATGGTTAGTAAATACAATAAAACAGTAAAAGATAACACTGAATTAGCCGTTACTTGTTGGAAATTCATTATAATTAATAGTATAATAAAACAAATTGTTTTAATTACCACTTATATTAACTTGAACTTGACATATGTTTCGAAAACTAACAGAATTTGAAGCAACACATTCATCTTTATTTAATAAAATTAAAGCACTTTCTTTAATTTTACGTTTTTTAGATCAAGGTTCCTTTGCTAAAATACTTCAAGCATTTCATTGTGACATGCTGCATGTTGACAAATACGTGATTTGTGGAATTGTGTATTTTTAATATAAGTTTGGTGTTTTTTATACGTTTTGATAATGGTCTACAGGTTTCACCTATATAAAATTTATTACATTTACATGGTATTTTATAGATAACATTTTTAGTAGTCTCATTTTCATTGAGTGGTTTTGTTTTTGCTAGTTTTGATCTAAGGGTGTTTTCTGTTTTGAAAATAGTACGAATGTCAAATTTATTACCTATTCGTTTTATTTTGTCTGATAAACCAGCAATATAAAGAATAAAGAGGTTCGTAATAGGTCTATTTTGATTTTGTCTAATACTTGGTTGCTCAAACTCTATAAAGCATTTTTGAATAACATCAAGACGAAGAACCAAAGTCACACTAGAAAAACCATTTAAAATTAAACAAAATTTAACAGACACAGAACAAAGAGTATTACATTGAAAAGAGATAACACTATTAAAATTCTACCAGCCGATAAAGGCAATTCAACCGTAATAATGAATTGCATTACTTACGATGAAAAAGTCATGTATCTTTTAAATGATGGTAATTAGTCAATACTAAATAAAGATCCAACAGAACGTATTGAGAGACAGATATACAATATACTAAAAAAACACAAAAATCAGTTCAATGATATAGAAAGATTTAAACTGACACCACACAATAGCAAAACACCTCATTTTTATGGAGTACCAAAAATACATAAACCAAACATACCTCTACATCCAATAGTAAGCTGTATAAATTCACCAACACACCCCATTGCTAAATATCTACTCAACATTCTTAATCCACTTGCAAACAACACTATATAAGAAATTCAAAACATTTTTTAGAAAAACTATAACAAATTAATTTAAATCCTAATGATACCCTGTTGGTAAAACTTTAAATATTGTAAGAAATAAATTAGAAAATGATACTAACCTTAGTGAACGTACACACCTTAATATTGACACCATACTCGAATTACTTACTTTTTGCCTAAAAACTACATTGTTTCAATACAATACTAACTACTATCAACAAAACAATGGTATGGCTATGGGTTCGCATCTATCACCTTTATTAAGTAATATTTTTATGGAAAATTTTGAATTAAATTTTGTTGAAAATTATCAATATAAACCTTTCATTTGGTGGCGTTATATAGATGACATTTTTTCAATTTATCAATATAACGAACATTTTGTTAACGATTTTCTAAATCATATTAACACGAAAGAACTTACAATCCAATTCACTATAGAAAAAGAAACTAATGAACAACTTTCATTTCTTGACATTCTTATAAAAAAAGACTTAAATAATTTCGAAACAAAAATATACTTACAGAAAACCTACACATACAAACAGATATTTAAATTTTAAATCAAATCACCCAATAATGGTTAAAAAGGGGGTCGTAAAAAGTCAATATGATCGAATGAAAATAATTTGGAATAATCAAAATTTCAACACAGAAAAAGAATTTTTGAGCAATGTTTTGATTAAGAATAACTATCCTATTGATTTCATTTAAAAATGCTTTATAGAGTTTGAACAACCAAATATTAGACAAAATCAAAATAGACCTATTACGAACCTGTTTATTCCTTATATTCCTTGTTTATCAGACAAAATAACACGAATAGGTAATACGAGTAAATTTAACATTCGTACTATTTTCAAAACAGAAAACATCCTTAGATCTAAACTAACAAAAACAAAACCACTCAATGAAAATGAAACTACTAAAAATGTTATCTATAAATTACCATGTGAATGTAATAAATTTTATATAGGTGAAACCTGTAGACCATTATCAAAACGTATAAAAGAACACCAAACTTATATTAAAAATACACAATTCCACAAATCACATATTTGTCAACATGCATTTGAAAACAATCACAGAATACAATGGAACACTTCAAGTATTTTAGCAAAGGAACCTTCATCTAAAAAACGTAAAATTAAAGAAAGTGCTTTAATTTTATTAAATAAAGATAAACGTGTTGCTTTAACTTCTGTCAGTTGTAATAGCACCTGGTTACCTTTGCTAAAAACTGAAGTTGAGAAGGGATACTTAAAAATTAACTAAACCTTTCAACAAAAATCATTAAATTCTTCCTAAGCGAATAACACCATATTATAGATATATAAAACTTCAAAAATAAATTAATTATTTACCTAGTAACACCTCAATATCACACTAACGACCAGTAACCGTAACCAGTAATTAAACGATATGACATTATAATTGTCATCTTGTCAAAGTCAGTTCAAAGCTTGACAATCTGCAAAAGCGTTTTACTGTTTTATTGTATTTACTAACCATTTTCATTTTTAGGTTTGTTCGTTCTTGACAACGGTGCCAGATTTGTTGCTCGAAACGTTGACTGTTTTCTCTGTTTCCATTAGGTTTTTTCAGCTTCGTTAGGGTCACTAAACTAGCACTTGTGCTGTTTACACTCTGGAGATGGAGCAAGCGGCTCTAAGTGGAGAGAAAACCCAAACATTTGTAAGGTATAACACAGTAGTAAAGTCGAATCTATGATAAATTTGTCAAAGTTCTGGGAAAGATAATTTTCAAAATAGAATCTGTCAAGTGGTTCTAGTACAGTGTGAACTTTAAATCTACTTAATATAAACCAACTATAAATGAAACACAACACAACTCTTAAACAAATTTTACTAGAAAATTTAACTCCAAATGATGTTAATAACTTTTTTGTGAATCATGCTGTTACACTGGCAAATGATTTACCGAATGATGTGTGTGATTTTAGTATATATTTAAATGACTGCTACTGTAACGCAGCTTCTATGTTTTTTAAACCTGTAGATGTCTATGATGTAAAAAAAGATATCACTAAAATGAAGAATAAGAATACTGAAGATGTGTATGGTGTTAGTGCCTTTTGTGTTAAAAAAGTGGCGGATTATATTTGTGAGCCACTAGTTGATATTGTGAATTCTTGCTTTGAGAGTGGAGGTTTTCCCCAAGCATTAAAGCTTGCTAAGATATGTCCAATTTACAAAAAGGGGGACAAGAGGTTGCCTGAGAGTTTTCGTCTTGTATCTGTTTTGCCAATATTCTCAAAAATAATAGAATCCCTTATGTACAATCAGATGGTATCTTTCTTTGACAAACATAATATTATAATACCAAGTCAGTATGGCTTCTCAAAAGGTCTTTCTACAACTGATGCAATTTTAACACTTACTGAGCATATAATGTCTGCCATGGAAGACAGAGAGGGGTTTCTTGCTGCTTTTACAGATCTGACTGCTGCATTTGACTGTGTCGATAGAAGTATTCTACTTAGCAAGTTGCTGGTTTATGGTGTTAGAGGTAAAACTCTGGAGCTGTTACGATCATATTTGTCGGCACGATCACAGGTGGTATGTTTTCGGGAGGATAAGGGTACTCCTTTGGACATTGGAATAGGAGTGCCCCAGGGGTCTGTTTTGGGTCCTCTTCTCTTCCTGATTTATACTAATGACTTGCCAAGTGCTTCTGCAAACAGTGATGATATAATTTCGAAAGTATTATATGCCGATCGTGCAACATTTGGAGCAAGAATTGGAAGAGGGGATGATTCGGAGCAGATACTTGAGGGAATTCTGTCAATGGCCCGAAATTGGTTTATACCAAATAAATTGGTGAAAAATGAGGGTAAAACAAAGAGCGTGGTATTTCAAATTAGAACCATTAATGAGGCTGGTCACTCTCAGGTTAAGTTCTTGGGTGTCCATATGGATGATAACCTCTTGTGGAGTGAACATATAGATAGTTTGTGTTGTAAATTATGTCAAAAGGTGTATGCAATAAGAAAAATAAGATTGACTGTTAATCAAACTGCTGCTGTTACGACATATTATGGTTTGTTTGAATCAACGTTGAGATATGGATTGTTAGCATGGTCTTTAGCAGCAAATACCAATTTTGAAAGAGTTAAAAAATCAGCAATTAGATCAATTGTCAATGTTAGACCAGGTATTTCTTGTAGACCATATTTCAAAACACTTAAAATATTAACACTCTATGCTGTGATTATTTTTTTAAGACTAACCTATGTTAAACAAAATATTGCTAAATATGTTGTAGCAGCAGATGTGCACTGCCACAATACTAGAGGTAAAAATAACATTGTTTTAAATCAGTCTAGATTAAGTAGAAATCGTACGAATGAGGGATTAACACGTATAATGCTTTACCAGAGGATACCATAAATCTAACTTTAAGACTGTTCAAAACAAAAATTTATAGGCTCTCGTCTGGGAATCCTCTATACTCTTTTGATAAGTACTACACTCTGGTCAGACTGAACTGAGATAACTTTTTTTTAACTTTTTAAGTGTTTTTGTGTAATTTTGGTGCTTAGGAATATTTGATTTTCCATTGAATCTGACTTGTATATAATAATTTGTATTCCCGAAGATCAATAAAATTTATTATTTTTATTATTATAAGAAAACTATATTTAGACATATAAACAATTTAAAAATATACCTCAATCGAGAGAACATCCGCACCTTGGTAATCGGATATAATATAATCTTATTAAGTTTCTGACCAATAGACATTGTTAATGTTTCCTCATTAAGTCTTTGGCCAATAGACGTTGTTATTGTTTTTAACTGAAGTGCTTTTTTATCATCTCTTCTCACCTGACGTAGATCGGTCCCAAATATGAGCTATATTCCTCCACGCTAACCAAGGCACGGCGTCGCGGATTAAATTAAACGCGACAAATTGGTGGAGTCTTCTGTCAATAAACGCCGGCGGTGGCGTTATTATTTTTAAAGCTTGACAAATTGGTGGAGGCGCCTATCTATGTAAAAGAACTATAAAGCAATTAAATTATAATTTAAAAAAATCAAATCACGCGCCTTTAATCATTCGCACAAGGATAGTTAAACATAATAATTGGTCAGTGTACTAGTCTACGTCGATATACCCACTAAATTAATATAATTAAAAAATTTCAATACAACACAAATTCAAATCGCGCGGGCATCGCACCATAGCAGATTTTCAGTCTACACAGGATTGCTCCAAGAGGTCGAGAGTTGCTGAAATTAGCAATTAGTCAAATCAGGTATAAGCATAATTCATTAAAAGCAGACGAGATGGCATTGCGATGCATTGGAGGCTAGAAAAGGGAGTTACAAACGATCAGCCTAGATCCAGAAAGTAACAAAACCACTGATGATATTTTGTATTGTAGAGTTATAGTAAGACGATGATACGATAGATTTTCTCGAATTGAGGTCTTTCTTTGTAATGTTGGGGGCCAACGCTTAAAGGGTAAGGGCACGTGTGAACTACTAAAATGCATAAACTACTAAATAAATATCACCCTGTCCTAAGTTTGAACTTGAACTTGCAAAATGTTATGTAAACATTAAAGACAAATTATAAATATCGCGAGCAGTCAATGCGAGCGATTATGAACTTTAAATGTGCAACAATTAGCACATTTTATTATATAAATACGCTAGCAAACCATCAGTTCGGGAAACTTTGCGTCTCACCTAAAAACCAGTTCTCGGCAGTGCACATGTACGCTGGGGTCCTAACGTATCCTTTTTTCTTACCCAAACCTGAGTTTTGCAGTGCACATGTACGCGAAATCCAGGGGTTGCCTACTCACAGTAGTAAAAGTCGAATCTATGATAAATTTGTCAAAGTTCTGGGAAAGATAATTTTCAAAGTAGAATCTGTCAAATAGTTCAAGTGCAGTGTGAACTTTAAGTGTACCTAATATAAACTAACTATAAACGAAACACAACACAACTTAAGGAATCTATATGTATAAAACAGTGACCAAAGACCTATAAACAATTCAAAAATATACCTCAATGGAGAGAACATGTGAACCTTAGTAATCGGTAATCGGTGTAATATAATCTTATTAAGTTTCTGACCAATAGACATTGTTAGTGTTTTCTCATTAAGTCTTTGACCAATAGACGTTGATATTGATTTTAAATGAAGTGCATCTCTTCTCACCTGACGTAGATCGATCCCGAATCTGAGCTATATTCCTGCATGCTAACCAAGGCGTAGCGTCGCGGATAAAACTAATCGCGACCATATCATTCTTGTGTGCCTATATTTTGAAATTTAGCCAGTAGCTAAACAAATCCCAGGCAATAAGTAAAACCGAATCCTTGACATTATGAAAAATAGTTCAAATAGCATAAATGGTGATTAAAAATTTTAATAGTAGGATGTTAGATTTACCTTTAATTAGCAATCAAGTATTCTGTAAGCGTTACAATGTAAAACTTAAATTCAAATCTAATTCTACATGTATTCCTTCTTTGTGAAAATGCCTAAATAGTAAACAATTCGTGATAATATTGGTATGATCGATTCGACTAAAAACTGCTTTTCATTTACAAGAGTACAAAGGAAATATTCGTTCCTCTTTACATTCTAGAAATCTACGTTCAGCGAAATACCTTTCGTATTAAATACTACTCGGACCTGTTTAAAATTAAACTGGAGAAGAAACGCTAACAAAAATAAAGGATTCCCTTTACAAACGAGTAATTCACTTGTGGCCCTAACTTGCCACAGTCAAAGTTATGCAGTTGTGTTCTTATAAGGGAGTTTTTGCAGATAGAGACCGTGTGCAAAAACATAGTGAAATAGTTTTGCACTACCCGTATTACTAATAAGGTCCATGGTTTCGTGAAACTTATGCTTGTAAAAGTTGATATTGTGTCATTAATACCGACCTAAAAAGAGGCGATATTTTCGTGAATCTTTGTTTGTAAATGAGGATTCCAAAAGTGAGCTAGTAGAGGTTCGATTGTATGACCGCTCTTTGGCAGCATCGAGTCACTAAAACCTATTTTATAAAACCAAATGGTAATTTGAATAGGTGAAAAGTTGGTATATTTTTGATTGATTTTTCTTGAACCCATAACGTATTGCCTTTCTTACTGAGACATAGAGCCATTGGGTTTGAAGACTTCCAAAATACTGAAATGGATAAGCACTTAGATTCATAAAAGAAATATATCCGTATTTCCTAATACCAATGCGAAAAGTCTCGCATCTTCGAAATGCGATCACGTAAACCTAAAAGAAAATTCGCCTCTCTGATGCAATTCGGAGCGGAACGCTGTAGCGCGTCACGTGGTAACAATTTTCGAGGACGTCGAATTTATATAAATTAGAGATGCGGGAAAACCAACGAATTAGGTATGCCGAACGGTGCCGGGAGCTGCTGATCAAGTAAAGAGCTGACGATGCAACAGACCGAACAAAATATATTGCCGAGAAACTGTAAAAAATCTACACTCTTTTGTCGATTAGGAGCGTGACCAAATACTCTCCAAGCTACATATATCATTTTGAACGTTCCTTAGCATTTAGTTTTATTTGTAATATTAATTTGAGGGGAAATGATGAAAATATTTTAATTAGGACCAATTGTACTGAAAAAAACTAGGCATTACGTGGCCATAGTGGCCATAAGATAAGTGGGGACATTTGGTATCTTTCGAGATAGAGGGCTGAAATTCGGATACGTAGCAAATTTGGGACCCCAAGTTCAATTCTGACCTCGACTGGAACCTACTATCGACGGTAGAAGCGACTTGTCTTTAATTCTGAGTTTGAAACTAAAATTCTGTCTTTCAAACTTGGACTATGGAGTTGAATTAAGATTTTTCATATTTCTGAGTTTTATACTCATTGAGCTTAATTCTGAATTAAAAAACAAGAATTAACGATTTATCTTTAATTCCGGGTTTGGAACTGGAAGATAACATTAATTGTTACTATTAAGCTTAATTCTGATTTTAAAGCTCGCGATTATGTTTTTTTTTAATTCTGAGCTTGAAAATTATCATATTTTCCCAAGTTCCGAGTTTGAAGCTCTGAGTTGAATTGAGATTTTTTATTATTTCTGAGTTTAAAACTCATTAAGCTTAATTCTGAATAAAAAGACAAAAATTAACAATTTCTCTTTAATTCCGGGTTTGAAACTGGGAACTAACGTTAATTTTGACTATTAAGCTTAATTCTGACTAGGAATTATGATTTTTGAAAATTCTGAGCTTGAAACTGATTGATCTAAATTCTGACCTTAAAATTATTGATTGTTCCTAAATTTCGAGTTTGAAACGCAGAATTAGTTTCGGTTAACCTCAATTTAAGATTTTTGCTTAACTCTGCGATTAAAACTCCTTGAGATTAATTATGAGTTAAAAACTAATAATGAAAGATTTATCTTTAATTCCGGGTTTGAAACTGGAAGTTACCGTTAATTCTGATTTTCAAACTTGGAATAAACATTCTCCATAACTACCAAATTTCAAATTATGAATTAAGTTTAATTTTGACTTTAAAAGTAGGAATTAGGATTTTCCCTTAATTCTGAGCTTGAAATTCAATGAGTCTAATTTTGACCTTAGAACTAAAATTATCATCTTTTCCCAAATTCCGGGTTTGAAACTCTGAGTTAAATTAAGATTTTTTCTTATTTCTGATTAATTCATTGAGCTTAATTCTGAATTAAAAAACAAGAATTAACGATTTCTCTTTAATTCCGGGTTTGAAACTGGAAGTTAACGTTAATTCTTACTATTAAGCCTAATTCTAATTTTAAAGCTCGAGATTATGATTTTTTAAATTCTGAGCTTGAAATTCATTGAAGCTTAATTCTGACCTTAAAACTTAAAATTATCGTTTTTTCACAAATTGCGAGTTTGAAACTTTGAGTTGATATAAGATTTTTTTTCTTAATTATGGGTTTAAAACTTCTTGAGCTTAATTCTGAGTTAAAACTAAAAATTAACGATTTATCTTTAAGTCCGGTTTTGAAACTGGGAGCTAACGTTAATTCGGCTTTTCAAACTTGGAATAAGCATTCTCCTTTACTACCAAATTTCAAACTATTATTATTTAAGCCTAGGAATTATGATTTTTGCTTAATTCTGAGCTTCGCATTGAGCCTAATTTTTACCTCAGTACTAAAATTATATATTTTTCCCAAATTCCGAGTTTGAACTCGAAGTTGAACTAAGATTTTGTTCATGGGTTTGAAACTCATTGAGTTTGATTCTGAGTTAAAAACTATGAATTAACGATGTCTCTTTAATTCCGGGTTTGGAAGTCGGAATTAAAGTTAGTTTTGACTCTCACACTTGAAATGAGCATTCTACTTTACTACCAAATTTCAAACTATGATTTAAGGTTAGTTCTGACTTTAGAACTAGAAATTATGATTTTTTCTTAATTCTCAGCTTGAAATTCATTGAGCAGAATTTTGACCTTAAAACTAAAATTATATTTTTTGTTCCTTAATTCCGAGTATGGAACTCGTAGTTGAACTAGGATTTTTCTTTAAATTCTGATTTTGAAACTCATTAAGTATAATTCTAATTTAAAAACTAAGATTTAAGGATTTCCCTTTAATTCCGGGTTTGAAACTAGAAACTAGGGTTAATGGCTTTGGAACTTGAAATAAGTATTCTTCTTTACTAATAAATTTCAAACTATGAATTAAGCTTAATTCTGACTATAAAACTAGGGAATATATATTTTTTTTAATTTTGAGCTTGAAATTCATTGAGCCTAATTTTGCCCTTAAAACTAAAATTACCGCTTTCACCCCAAATTCCAATTTGGAACTCGGAGTTGAGTTACGTTTTTTTCCGGGTTTGGACTCATTGAGTTTAATTCTGAGCTAAAAATTAAGAATTAACTTCTCTTTGTTTCCGTGTTTGGATCTCATATTGACTGTCAAACTTGGAATAAGCATTCTGCTTTACTACCAAATTATAAAATATGATTTAAGCTTAATTCTGACTTTATAACTAGGAATTATGATTTTTTCTTGAAATTCATTGAGCTTAATTCTGATCTTAAAATCTAAAATTATCGTTTTTTCACAAATTTCGAGTTTGAAACTCTGAGTTGATTTAAGATTTTTTCTTAATTACAGGTTTGAAACTTCTTGACCTGAATTGTGAGCTAAAAACTAAGAATTAACGATTTCTCTTTAATTTCGGGTTTGAAATTGTGAGCTAAAGTGGAAAATCGAATTAATGCGGCTTCTCAAACTTGGAATAAGCATTCTCCTACCAAATATCAAACTATGAATTAAACTTAATTTTTACTTTAAAACTAGGAATTATGATTTCTTCTTACTTCTGTGCTTGACATTGAGCCTAATTTTGACCTTAGAACTAAAATTATCATTTTTCCAAATTCCGAGTCTGAAACTCGGAGTTGAATTAAGATTTTTTTCCAATTCTGGGTTTGAAACTCATTGAGTTTAATTCTGAGCTAAAAACTAAGAATTAATCTATGAGAATTTACCCAACTAACCCAAACCAGGAATTAAAGAGAAATCGTTAATTCTTAGTTTGGGTTACTTCCGACTCTCAAACTTGGAATAAGCATTCTCTTTTTTGATTGTAAAAGAGAATGCTTTTTAAACTATGATTTAAGCTTAATTCTGACTTTAGAACTAGGAATTATGATTGTTTCTTAATTCTGAGCTTGAAATTCATTGAGCCGAATTTTGACCTTAAGATCAAAATTACCGTTTTTTCCAAATTCCGAATTGGAAACTCGGAGTTGAAATAAGATTTTTTTCCTAATTCTGGGTTTGAGTTTTATTTTGAGTTAAAAAATAAGAATTAATTATTTCTCTTTAGTTCCAAGTTTGGAACTAGGAACTAACGTTAATTCTGGATTTGAAACTTAGAATAAGTATTCTCCTTTACTACCAAATTTAAAACTCGGAATTAAGATTAGTTCTGACTTCACAACTGGGAATTTATGATTTTGTTAAAGTCTAAGCTTGAAATTCATTGAGCCTAATCTTGATCTTAAAACTAAAATTATCGACTTTCTAAAAATTGCGAGATTGAAACTCGTAGTTGAATTAAGATTTTTTCTTAATTCTGGGTTTGAGTTTAATTCTGCATTTAAAACTAAAAATTAGTGGTTTCTATTTAATTCTGAGTTTGAAATTTGGAGCTAAGGTTAATTCTAACTTTCAAACTTGGAATAAGCATTGTTGAATGCTACCAAATGCTACCAAATATAAAACTAGAGATTAAGCTTAGGTCTGGCATTAAAATTCGGAACTTAGGAACCCGGGAAACTCATTGAGCTTAATTCTCACAATAAAACTAAAAATTACGTATTTTTCCTTAAATACTGGTACTAGGAGTTAAGCTAAATTCTGATTTTCAAACTTTACTTCCTAGTTTGAAACCAGGAGTTAAGCTACTTATAACCTTAAAACTAGAACTTAATTTTGAATTGAAAGCTAGCATTAAGGGAAACTGCATAATGATCGTTCTAAGTGTTCGTAAATAATAGCTAAGATTGAAGCGATCTTTTATTTTCTTATGACGACGAATATTTGTTTTCATATCTGATTCAATATCTTAAAAACTATGCAAAATAGGTACAGAGAATGTTATAGAAAGTTTAACCCAAAACTTAATAATGAATCTAAAAATATAATAAAGAGAGGCTTCCCTTTGTGCGTCCTTGGCACATCTTTCAAAACACCCCTTACCCCCTATTTAGAAATAAGGTAATATCCAATAGGAGAATTAGTCTACGTATGTTACTATGTATATCTAAATGTATAAACAATGCGAATGAACAGCGTAAGCAATTATGAACCTTAAAGTTGCAACGGTCAGCAAATTTTATTATACAAAAAGTCGATCGGACAATCAGACCGACAGACTTTGGCTCCCTTCCAGTCCGCTCAGCCATTGCAGTTCACAGGAGCGTAGTATCTGGTTGTTGTATCGATAATCTAATCCACACTAATTCTAACTTCGGAGCTGCAGTACACATACACTAATTTTTTGAGGGTTTCTAAGTACCAAAGTCGAATCTAGGTTAGGTCTGTCAAAATTCTAAGTAAAAGTGATTTTAAGTGCTGAGGGAAATTGAAATAAACTGAGCACTTAAATAATTATCTAAAAGAAATATCCAACCTGGCTCTTGAAATGTTTTATATAAAACAGGATCCAAGACCTATAAACAATTCAAACTATAGTTTAACCGAAATTACATGCGTGTTCTAGTCATAGGGTACAGTGTAAATTCATCAAGTCTTTTACCAGTCGACATTGTTATTATGTTACCAAAATGCCTTTATCATCTTATCTTACCTGACGTAGATTGATCCTAGATGAGCTTCACCAGCAAAGAGTGCCAATATGCAAAAATAAAATTAGTGTACAGTTTTTTAGTTGCTTTTGTATTCGTTTAAATGAGAAATTTTAAGCAAATGTTTTTGATTGCTAATATTTTCATAAGCGGAAAAAAATTGAAAAAGTGTGATCTTAAAATGGTTAATCTACAAATTTATCAGATTCAGATATTTAGATGCAATGTGTTCTATTGGATCAGAAAACCTTAAAATAAGAGAAGAGACTTATTTTGGACGCCATGTACTGTCCAAAATATTGCACTTAATTTATCGACTACTAGACAAAATCAAAGTATACAGAAGAAACCTAAGACCACCAACTAAGAGCTTTCAAGCAATCTAGACTATAAGCCGTTAAAATTAAGAAAATACGAAAACTTTACATTCGCAATAGAACAATAATCCCGCCAATCGAATTTTCTACAGAAACTTTACTTTCCATTTTGGATTTCTTTTGCCAACGTTCACGTAACACTTTCAATTTAGATTTAATTTAGATAACATCGGGAATTCAGACGGGTCGAGATTTAATTAAAAACCTTTTGCCTTCGATACATACCGTTCCCGACTTATAGTGCATTGCATTTTATTCGTCGTTATTCTTTTTTCGCATTCCTTTTAAAAGGCGTTTTAAATTTTTAATGCATTGGGAGGATCTAATAAAAGACGAGACAATGAATACGTGGGATACTTCACTGTCTGATAGCTTAACCAGGTTTATGTTACGCCTAGGAGTAACTGTATTTCATTAAAAATGAATTTATTATATTGTTACGTATTTCGCTTGCTTAGTAGAGCAGAAGACTGAAGATAACGAGGCACTGAGCCATGGCACGGTTAAAATAATTGATATATTGGATAATTTATTTGAAAACTCATTGCCACGATCACTTTGCCTTATCGATAGGTAACGCAGCATATAAATCTTGTTTTTAAGCGTTTTTTACTGCTACTATATTACACCTGATATTTACGACTACTATCAAAGATTAACAAGGAGTCCATACAATTATCAATACACTTTTAATTTAGTCAGTAAATTAAATCACGGCCAAAACTAGCTGTATTGTATACTATATTGTCACAAATGGAAGAAAAATATTAAAATTACTGATTTGATTACCTTTATGGCAATTGTTGATATATAAATGCATACTTGGAAGATACTTTAAGATACTTACATATACAATACAATGGAATCATTCACTAAATATGTGTATATAAGGTATCACTATAACATTTTCAGATGTTTCCTAGATGCCACTTGAGGATATGTTTCAGCTATAGCGAAATAACTATTACCATATAAGAAGAGGGACTATTTTCGTCATTGAAGTGTTTCAGACCAGCATTGGACTTTCCTGTTTAATGTAATTTTCTATTTTCATCTTAATATTCTGGAAAACAGTAAAGAGGTGTCACGCTCTTTGATAGTTTCTTATTTTATTTATTTATTTTCACCTCACTGAGGATGAGTACAGTTAAAAGAAAATTTAAAGTTAAAGGTGCGTAGGCCGGAACGAGTTGCTGTTTAAACGTGTAAATTAGTTAAATCAATTGAAAACAAAGAAAAAATTGGAACACTTGGTTGAGGTATCTCAGAGCAAATAAAAGATGGTACGTTCGTGCAGGTTTAAGTTTATTGGGTGCTCGTTAAGTTTGATGTTCAAGTGTTGTCGTGTTTCTTTCAATAAACAGAATGATATAACTATAAAAAAAATGTGGAAGAGCCTAAGCGGAAACAAATGATAATAAGTTAATATATGCTCACAAGTATGGAACTAGACCATATAGGGCAAGGTATCAATATCTCACGGTTTTTGAACTAAATGGAAAAGAAAATTGAACTGCTGCCTACCGAACCATAGCCGTACATGGAAAACTTCAATTGTGTATACATACAGCTTGTAATTTTAATTAAATTGAATCATAATGGAAGTGAAATAGATAACAGAGTGATCGAAAAATTGTCAGGCACGTTAGCTATATCGGAAGTAACAATATAAAATACCACATGACTTCAAAAGATCAAAATCAATTTCAACAAATTAATAATAAAGGCAATATGCATAAAATATCAATCGTATCATCACACCAGCAATAAAAATCAGGAAAATACCTACTACTGCTAAACCTTGTACGCGTCTACCATGGTGTACGTGTCCGCAGTTATACATAAATAACCCTTAACGATTCCGTTTATGAAATACCATAATGTAAAATTATTATCACCCGATAGTTAATCAGTTAGAACGACAATGTTTATCATTTACCACTATATACATTAAATTAAAAGAAAATGGAAATATAATCTAAAAAACTATGAGCATTAATCGATCCATACTAGTAAATAATGTCTATTTCAGAGGTGTACTTATTTAGATTAGCATTGGTAAGCTATGCTTACACCAAAACAGTTAAAAAATATTTAAATCAATACAACGCAGAAAGAAATAAAACACGCAATCTAATACAACGCCGAAAATACTAATAACAGCCAATACAATTATGTAGAAAGATCACAAGTGTTTTGTTTACATAGTACCACACTCAACTTAAACTTAAACTAGACTTAGCTCATCTGGTCTCCGCCGATATCACCTTTGGCCTTCTAAGCGTAGGCTGTTAGGCGTCTTGGGATCCATAAACTCTCAGCGGCAATTGAAGGTAGTACCCAGCTGGACATTCAGTAACTCTAGATGCAGTCGATACCAAATAAAAAAAATCACAGTCCTTCACAAAGATGCAACCGGGGGAGACATTGAAAAATGCCGAAGGAGAATGCAATACTCACTAAATTTGAGATCTGAGAAAATTCATAATTGTGTGGAAATATAATAGTTAATAGAAGTTTGCGTAATATCAGGTTAGATTACGTAAGTTTACTTTTCCAAAATATACCAAAAAAATGCATATTACTGGAAGTTTCGTTTTTTTTACAATTTATAACTTTATAAGTGTGGTTGAAAAAGCAAAAGACCATTTGCATTCGATTCGTCTGACATTCCTCGGTCTAACGATATGAGACACGACTAGTATGTCGTGAGAAACTAAAAGTCACCCTCACCCATCACCCTAATGTAAAAAATGACTTTTAGCAGATTACGTAAGTTTAGTTTACCAAAATATATAGCTGATAGATCGACAGAAATGGCTGCAAATTTGTTTTTGGAATTTACTTACAAGAGCGTGGATGCTGGCTTTGAAATACAACGGCTGGTCTGTTTTTTGATCTTTCATCTGCATTTGACACCCTTAATATTGATTTTCTGTGCAACAAACTTTATAATATGGGGCTTCGGGGTCAAATTCTGGCTTGGTTGCGTTCTTACTTGAGTGATCGCAGAATGTGTGTTAAAGTAAACAAAGCTAAATCAAGAGAATGCAAGCTTGCCTTGGGTGTTCCACAGGGATCGGTGCTGGGACCACTACTATTTCTAATATATGTCAATGACTTGCCAATTAACATTAAAGCCGATAAGTTAATAATGTTTGCGGATGACATGTCTTTTGTGGTCACAGCATCGACTCCTGAGGAACTGAAAATAAAAGTACGAAACATATTTGTTTCTTTTGATGAGTGGTGTAGATTAAACTCCCTTATAATGAATGTAGATAAGACAGTTGTTATAAAATTTTCGTTAAAAAACTCTTTACTTC
>MU188732.1:41338-65401 GCA_016904865.1 Pissodes strobi
CATTTAGGGGCCAGTAAAAGATTTACTTGGCCGAGAGTTTATCAATTTACTCGATATCTCCAAATTGTCAATAAAACATCCAGTAAGTGCCGAATTTCCGGTAAGCTTCAAATACGAAAAATTTCGAAAATTTCCTAGATACAAATATATTTTCCAATGCGTTTTAATATTTAGGGGGTCGATAATGGCGATTTTTCGTTTCCGAATAGTTTGGGTAACCAGAACTCAAGGTAGAAATCGGGGATATTTTTTTCGGGTCTCCACCCGGAGAATGCTCAGTTTTTCGCATCGAAATAAAACAAATTTCGACTCCGTTGATCTTCTACTGCAGAACCTATCTGCGGTATGTAATAGCCAAGATCGAAACTCGGGGCCGTCCCAAATCCCCCCTCTCGCCAGAATATCAGCCTACTACCTTGAAAGATACGGAAGTATCTCTCCCCAACATTTTTTTTCGGTCGAATTTTTTTTCCTTGGGAGCCTACCCGACCCCTACGACCAATTTTAGGCTACATTTGATACGTTTTTAGTTCAATCTTGTTCTAGTTCACGTTCCTGATCAAATAGGGTAACGTCCTTTCCAATATTTTTCGCACTATATTCGTAAAAATGAAGTTCACACAAACACAACTCCCTATTCTCGCATAGCGGGTGAAATAATAATATAAATACATACATAAATACCCTGGTATTAAAATTAAGTTATATCTATTTTCTCCGGAATTCATTCTCAGCTCGCTTGGACTCTCGCGGCCAATGAAATATGTTAACTTTAACTTCAGCTTACTTTGTATGCATAACTGTGCTTAGGTTTATTGTGGCCTTTACTACGAAATCAATTGTAACCAATTGATATGATGTAATTTATGTCATCCTAGTCAAACGTGACCATTGCCGCAATTTGATCCCATGAATATATTTGGAATTTGAGCAGTTTAAAAGTCGATATTAGAAACCCTCCAAGCAAAGATAACAGAAAATTGTTGGTCTATACAAACCAATTAATTTTTGAATTTATTCTGACCATAAAAGTGATGGTAGCAATTAACAGTATAATTAACTACATTAAAATTAGTGGACTGTATTAAGATAGGGAGGTGGAGGTTTTACACATAGATTTGAATGGAAACCAGGTAGGTATGTTGTTAACGTACTTTAATAATGCAATTATGCATTTGCATTTGATGTAAATAATATATACAATTTATACACTAATTTCACGCATTCATTCATTCATTCACATAGAAAATAAATATACAAAAGGTTTCTTAATTATTAATATCTACTAAAAAGTCTTGAATTGTTAATTTCAAAATGATAAGTTTGTCGTTAAAATTTCAACTCTCCTTTCACTCTACAAAATACCTTGATATCCTATTTTCTCTCCTGTTATCGTACCCAGAGGTAGCATATTAAACTTTACACATTGAATTCATGTATTCGAATTGCTACGATTGGAATGGCTTGCCTTTACTGCCAGTTTGCAGGCGCCATTTTACTGATTTTCTTCAACTACAAGGGAAAAGAGACGCTACGTCGTTTCTGGCTTTGAGGAATTGGGTTAAACTGCCCAAAAGAGGTCTTTGTCCAATCTTGGACCAAGATAACTAAGGTGCACTAGATATTCTCTAATATCTGTGCATACAAACGAAGAAAAATGACCTAAAAGGGTGTGACCTTTTGGCGCGAAGACGAGCACGAGAACTATTGCTGTTAATCGAGTGGACGTTGGAATTGTACTTGCTACAGAGCGGTGACTGGATCGATCTAACACATTTAAGTGGATGTAAGACACTTTTAAACTAATTATTTGCCTTAAACAGTGCTAGGACAGAGCCAGTTGTTTTTGGCGCTAACTTGATGCGGAGCGGTGACTCGACCGACACATCACGTTCGAGTGTTGGCAAAGCACTAATAAAACTAATTTCTTCTTCAAGCTTCTAGCTGGCCGCCTGGCGCCAAGACTAAATAAAGAGTGGGGATGGCGCAAAGGCCAATTCATTTGAGATTGAAAGGGTAGAAACGCTTTTCTTTCTTTATTTGACACATTATTGTGTACACAATGCTGACGGAGACAAAAATATATTGAATTGAAAACGATTAAGAACGATTTCCTTTACTAGTGAAAAGTTGCTATGTCATTTTGCTTTATTCGAATCATAGCATATGACGGACTCTATCATACCGACAAAACCAGGTTCGAACTAAGGGGTCGTAATGAAGAACTGAAATATGCTGATTTAAATGCACAAATTGGGTTGTATCCGGGGTGAAATAAATCTATTTGTGAATTAATTATGGCTCATTCATACTACATACATACAGGGTGTTATCACCAAACTATACGGTGAAAATGACAAGTAAATACACTTGTTGGGGTGTTTACCCAACAGTTGTATAACACGATTGTAACAGTTTCTCTTGAAAGGATTTAATTTATTTTTGTTTTAATATCGTCCTATCAATGCAAGTATATGACCCGGAATAAAGCTCATTAATGTACTAAAAAATGAAACAGACCCATTAAATTATAAGCGAGATATTTATTTAGGTCCATAAAGAAAAAAAAACATAAAATATAAGCAACAAATCCAATCCAACACGGATGGCGTATGTCAGGCTGTAATTAAGAAGACCATAAATCTGATAAATTAAAATGGTATATTCCATTTTTGCGCGCACTTTTCTATTTGGGAATCTCATGGCGACGAATTTATTATGTGAGACGTTGGTGTAATTTTCTATTAATGTCTGTTAGAAATTGACAATAACCTTTAGCAATGAAAAAAAGCTTGAACGATTCCAGTTAGAATTATATACGATATGATTAAATTTAATCAACATTCGCCTTGGCTTTTTAACGTTTGATTTTCCCAGCTTTTACGTGTCATTTCCTATAAAGGAACTACAGCAAACATAGTATAGATTTGTATGCTGATAATAGATTACTCTATGCTGATAATTATTATAATTTCCTTAAGTATGCAAAGTTTGTTATATTTCATAATCACTTGAAGTATGATACTCATTTGTTCTTTTATTCTAGGTGGGAAACGCCTTAACAGTTCTGCTTCATAGTGCAGTATGAGTGACTTTATCGTTTGTTCAATACGTCAACTCTCGCAATTATTTATATTCTTTTTTATTAAGATTACAAATAAATAGATTTATTTAAAATAAAAGTGAGAAAACTATAATTTGAAATATTTGAAATGCTGACATATTGGTAATAATATTTTATTTATTTTCAGGTAAGATCCAAGAAGTTTGCGCCCTGATGGTAAGTAAAATGCGACTGCATTGACCCTTACCATTATTGGTTCTTTCTGATAATGTAAATGGCATACTTTGTAGGTTTTAAAACAACGGGTATAATATGGGACCGAAAAGAAACGGGGTCACTATTATTACTATGCGGAACGGTATATCATAATTTGCAAAATGAAATCTATACGCTGTAATAATTTTCCGCTCATTGGCAAACCAAGTATAATGTGCGCCGGCTAAATGATAAACCAAACCTCGCGATGACTTAATAAACCTCGCACTGATCCGTTGTGATTGGGCCTGTTTATCTATTCCAGAAACGTGTATCATATTCGCGACTTTCTTTTAATATTTGTATTAAACGGCTGCATGTCATGCGTTATTATTTCGAAGATTCGATGGCGAGCAAATAGAGGAAAACAATTAGAAGCTCCGCACGTGAGGTAATTAATCACGTTATTGACGTCTGTGAGAGAATCCTTTCACAGCTTCTGGCAAGAAAAGACCGCGACTTTCATATAAAGGTAAAATAAATGATGGCGATTTACAAGTAATTCAACGACCAATAGAAGATTTTTACTTAAATTTGTAAAAGGTCTGACCTGTAAAACTCTACATGCCGCTATGAAGGACAAAATAGATTTTCAGTATCGGTATCAAACCCAAAATCGGCTTTTACGCTCAAAGGAATTTTTATGGCGCAAATGTCAATATAGACGAAAATTGCTCATTGAAAGACCAAGCATTTTTGACTGGCATGCAAATTATCTTTCAACTATTAGTTAATAAAGGCAAGAAGGACACAACATTGTGAATCTGGACGAGACCGGGATTGATAACGATAAGACGGGGAACAAATTTTGGAAAGCGAAAATATTACTGATGTTATTCATGGAATCCGTTTCCAGCAGTCTGCTAATCGTAGTGCATACTGATTCAGAAGCTGGTTTTCCTTCCAGGTGGCGTTTTAGTTTTTCGCTCTACAAAACCTCATTATGGTTTCTTAGCTTCAGATGAACAGCTTAAAATTTATGATTATAGAAAGTAAACTCAGCCAATAAGAAAACTATAGAATTGACGTCCTTGTAAGCTGTAAGGCTACCTCCATATGTGTGCGATCTGAATCCTATTGAACTCTCATGGGCAGACTAGACGTTTAATGAGTTCTAAACATTCGACAACTTCTTACAACATAAGTTGCGGCATCTTGCTCCAGTGCGCAGTGTGGACGCACCTGTAGCAAAATCTTGATACAAGATTTTGTTGCTGCGGTGAGACAGTCTGTGTGCACGAGTCACGAAGTTTAACTACATGTCGATTAAATAATTTGATTGAATTATTTAAAAGCTGTATATGGTCTATGGAGTTCAAAATTTAAAAATTTTTAGTTGTCACATTGTTACAAAAAGCACAATATATTTGATGAAGTTTGCTTGCCTTAAATTCAGTGATGCTAAAGGTGGTCTCATGCATCCGATTTCAGACGATACGATCCCGATGGTCCGATGATGCTTCCATTGATCAGAATACTTTCGCTCCCAATATTTTAACTTTTCCCCGACGTCGTATAAAGTTTATTTATTTATTTATTTATTTATTTTACGGACTTGCCACTTTACAATTTTACAGCCAAGATAATACTGTCTAAAAATACATAAATATCCACAAAACATCCAAATAAAATATCCTAAGACATATACATATTTCTTAAAATAACAATGACAAATATTAAAAAAAAAATCTCAACGTTACGGAATCTCATTCAATTCGCTCCCCTAACAGTCCTTGACATGGGCTCAGTCCTGTCATAGTTTGTGCAATGAAAAGGCACTTTAAATATTTCTCCCTCCCTCTTCTGTCCGGAACATGCAACGAAATCAAACCAAGTAATGCAAGGCAATCTATGGAACAATGCACGACCCTGTGAAAGAAGCTCATATCCATCAAGAACCTCCTCCTCTCCAGGGAATCAATGCCCAACAATTCTCTCACATGACCATACTCATATTGATCCCGCGCATACCCACAACGGTAAGCCACCAATCTTAGAAATTTGTTCTGTACTCGCTCTATATGCTCAATATGAGACCCATAAGATGGATTCTAGGGCACAGAATAATATTCCAGAATAGAACGGACAAGGCAGCAATAAAGACTCTTCAGAGTAAAGATAGAAAAGTCAGCAGAAGTTCTTTGGATAAATCCCAAATTTTTAAAAGCTTTTGAAGTTATGATGTTAATATGATCATTAAATGAAAATTTACAATCCAAGGTGACCCCCAGATCCCTAATTTCAGTACACTTCGTTAAAACAATATCATTTATAGAATAAGGAAATGCAATGGGGTTCCTCTGGCGAGAAAAAGTAATGTTGTTGCATTTTCAGGCATTAAGATTCATACCATTGTCCCGGCGCCATCCAGAACAGTTTTCCAGATCCTCCTGGAGTTGGAGCGCATCAGACATGGAGGCCACAGACTTAAAAAGCATCACGTCATCAGCAAACATGAGCAGGAGACCCCCAGGAACACATCTGGGTAAATCATTTAAAAATATGATGAAGAGAATCGATCTACAGTGCGATCCCTGCGGGACACCAGAAGGGACTCCCATTTCAGCAGAGTAGTGATTACCGAGCCCAATCTGACTTCTGTTCGTCAAGTTACTGTCGATCCACTTCAGTATCAACGGCCCCAAGCCCAGCGCCCGCAATTTAGCAACCAGGAGACCATGATCGACTCGATCAAACGTCTTAGAAAAGTCCGTGTAAACCGAGCCAACCTGCACTCCCCTATCCATGGACTCCGCAATAAAGTGCTCATACAAGACCAAATTTGTGCCGGCACATCTACCCGAAAGGAAACCATACTGCTTCTCGTTCATTATTCCTCTACAATCTCAAGAAAGAAACCCACTGACTAACCTATCAAGGAACTTTGGAATTTCTGACTGATTACATACTGCTCTAGAATTTGCTACCTCGTACTTCTTGCCTGATTTGAAAATTGGCTTCAGGTAGCTTACCTTCCAGAAATGCGGAAAAGCTCCTGTACTCAAAGAAATATTAAATATTATATGAAGAGGCACTGCAATTGTGAAAATGTACTTTTTCATGTTCAGTTTAGAAGGAATATCAGTCAAGCCATTCACATTATCAGAGAGGGTAAAGGAATATTTAGTGATATCAACCCGGTTATCAAACCCATAGTCAGGCATTGGCATACTGGTATCCGCATAAACCGATCCAAAAAACTTAGCAAAAAGGTTGACCAGCTCGTCATTGTTTTGACTAACAACCCCATTCAGGGTCACATGCTGGGGAATTCTATATCCCTGCCTTTTATTACTTACGTAAAACCAAAATGATCTTGGATTATCATTAATATTATTCTCAATCCTATCAACATAAGCCCGATAACACAGTTAAAATTTCTAAGTTTGTCCAATTCCAAATTGGAACTAGGTATTGAATCTACATATTTGCAGAATCCGAACACTATATAATGTTCCAAAATATTTTAAGTATTACCGATGATACTCTTAAAGGTACCAATTGAAAAAGTCCACGGAGGTGGTGCTATAGAAATTATTTCAATATTTTGTAGCGCACAACTTCTTGCGGCTTACTTTAGCAAAACCTCTCTTTTTTATTCCGTTACTACTGGTTTCTTATATTGTAAAGATTTGGACGCGATAATGGACTATAATATACAATACGTTAAACACCTTCGTTGGATTGAAGAGAAAGACTGGCAAGTAGACGAACAAATTGAAACAGTTATCGATGACTTCGTCATCACAGTGGATCTTCAAGTAGTGATGACGACATATCATCTCTTTCAGACGAGTACAGCGATTTAGATGGATAGAACCATTACAGTCGCAGCCGATTTTCAGCGAGTCTCCTCATAAAAATACTCTTCCAAGTTTGTAAAACCTTCGAATAAATTCAAATTCTTTACTCGGAAGATTATTCGTGATCGAAACATCGCTAGCTTTTCTCTTTGCTTATGTGTTTCAAATTTCCAACAGAAAAATATAAGTTGCGGATTGCACTCACGTGTCCGAGCCAATTGCCGACTTGTCAATCAACGTGCAGCTCATAAAGTGCAGATCCAGCATAAGGGAAAAGAATGGGTCCCCAGTGTATGTCCCTATTGCACACGTACACACGAGCTTGTTTCTTTGAAATATTAAATCCAGCGTCGGATAAGATCCTTTGATATACAACTTATTTATCTGTACCTTTAGATACATATAGACACGTTGAAATTAAGTTAGCACGATATACCCAGTATTTTTGAGGAATGGATTGAATAGTCGTTTACGAGGTATACAAAATGATTATAGTTGGTGGAATTCATAGAGACAATTATTAAAACTTCATTAGACAAGGCCAAGACTCATTTGATGCTGAGATACAGGATAAATTATATATTTTGATCAATAATTTTTTAGGCTATTTGCAATAATCAGTTCAGCTTGGAATTAACATCTGAATTTAACGTTTTAACTTGCGCCTATCGTAGAAGGCGTATTTTATTGATGCTGTCGATCGTCAACTAGGGATGTGTGCTCCGAACTGCTATGTCATCGATTTGTAATTTATACATAATTTATTTCTTAGAGCGCCTGTTGCGCGTTAATATTAAAGATTTTGGGTGCGATAATAATATACCTGCCGGTGTTGCAGTGTATCGTAGTTGAAAAGAGAAAAATCACAAAAAAGTGGGTTCGTATCTCGAATGTAGTCATTGCTCGTAGGAATGAGTTGTTGGTAGAACGCATAAAATGTCATTAGTGGTCCTGGCGAATGTGCCTGCCGTGAGTTGCGTAGAGCCTTGGCATTTGTGTGACATCGTGTATGGACGCGTATCCTTCTGTTCATCACCTCTATTGATGAAAATCAAATAAGAACCCCTCAAAAGTCAGCCATTGCGATTGGCATGAGGTGTCGTGGTAGAATATGTAGGGATCTACTACCAGACCTATTTGGAGTCTCACATTTAGTGTGTTATTTGTTTGGTGCCTAGACTCACTCTATAACTGAAATTTTCACTGTCTTTGTCAGAGGTTCGTGATGCAGGCTAGCTGTTGTCAACGTTAAGCAGATAAAACCCCCTTCACAAGTTTTAACGTGAAGAGTCCCTTTCCTTGATCTAAGAAATCCCTCGTGGTTGTCCGTCGTGGAGGCGTAGAATAGTCCATTGTATTCGATCTTGTACGTTTCCTTCTGGAAGTTGTTTGGAGGACTGCTCATGAATTCTTGTTGTGAAGTCAGTTAAGCAAATTATATATTTTTATAATTATCATCTAAACTGTTTTTCTTTTCATATTGAACTCCCCACTAAGTAAGATAACTTCGGTATTTCAAACTTTTTTATTTGCCGTTCTCTAATTAAAACTTTACCGATAATTTAATTCCGCGTTAACTTAAAATAATTCTAAAGTTTCCTTTCTTAATCAAAGTTTTGTATTTCAATAAATTTTTGTGTATTCCATTATAGATTTCTCGGGTGCTTTTTCATTTAATGTATCGTAATCACAATATTCCTGTTAATATAACGTCCTAGTGGACTCGGAAGTGCGAACGAAACATGATCATGGTCTGGATACTTTAGTGTAAATATTTATATTTATTTGTTTGGCTTGTTTTATAATGGGTAATTATTGGTAAGGATGTGGCAAAATGATAAATCACTGAACTAACATATAATTGTCAATAAAAGTATCTCTCTCGATTTTAAAATTCGTCAGAAAGTAACATTTCATTTAAAATTCACTAGAAGTGTTACAAAAATAACTAATACAGGGTGTTATATATTTTTAATTAAATATTCGAAATTTGAATTTGTGTGTGGTTTTCTAAATTTGCTATAGGAATGTATTATATGCGTAGGCTAACCCAAACTAATTCTTGTTTAGGATCTCCAAACATGTTGACCAACAAGACATATGAATTATCGTGTACCTCAGTAACAACACATGAGCTCTGGCCTTTTCTAATGACGCTTTTTGTGCTCATCTCAACGAATGCCACAATAATTGTATCTATACTTCGTCATGAAACATCCTCTTCATAAGATTATGTTATATGTTAAATTAATTTCTTTGGTAGATTAAATACCCCTATCTTTGATTTGGAAAGTTTGAAATAAAAAATACCTAAATACCGAAATATTTCTCGAGTCACACTCAAACTAAATCCAGAGTTGTTCAAAGTAATATATTTAAGAGGGCTAAATGTATTTTAATTTTAAGCGCTTTCTCGAACTGCAAACGAAGAATACAAGTCCATAAGACCGATAGTATTGCTCTTCGAAGATAACGTACCAGTTGTGGGATACCTTCTATCAATCGATGTCGATTATTTCTGCCCTTCCCTAATCCCTGTCGAGCCGTGACAATTTATTCTTGTTTTTCGATTTTGATTATGTCGGGCTGAAAATGCCGATCGAAAAGCATAAACTATAGCGCTACATGAACTTTAATCAGTGCGGTAGAATATTTTCGATTAGGCAGATAGTTTCCTAAATTATTGCAGGGGGCATGCATTACATTGCGCTAAAGCAAACCAGTTAAAAGTGTAAATTTCATTTAAAAATGGTCCAGTTAAATGTCAAAATTTTAGTATTCAGATTCATAACGTCAATGGTTGGTTTAAGTTGGGACTCCCTGTAGAAGAAAAAAGTGACTAATGAAAATATATTATACTTAGGAGGGTATATTATACATAAAGTGTTTTATCTCTCTACTTTTTCCCCAAAATGCAAGGTAACCATAAGCATTTCATAACTTTCATATTATTATATTTCACAACCATTTGAAGCATGATGCTCCTTTATCCTCTTATTAACCCTGTTCTTACCAAATAAGAGTCAGCGATGACTGGAAAATCGCATTTTTCGGATATCCATTATTTCCATGACTTTTATTCAACGTTCTTCTGTGCGTTGTCTGAATTAGCCAGAAATAAAGCTTACATTTTTATATAAAAATTGCGTTTTGGTCATCGCTGATTTGGTTTTATGACCAGACTATAGTTTTTAATTTGACAACGAAACGAACGGATGGAGCACAAAAATGCCCTGATTTTTAATAAAAAGTATTTCATAATCTTAATATTATATTTCACAACCATTTGAGGTATGATCCTCCTTTATTTTTTTGTTAACCCTTGCCTTACCAAAAAGGTGTCAGCGATGACACCATTCCTTATCAATTGTTTCCATGACTTTTATTCAGCAGTCTGTATGTTCTAATTAGTAATGAAAAATAAACCCTTGAATGAATGAATGAATGATTTATGTAGGGGGGTATTAATACACTGCGACCTGTACAGATCTATTATGTTTCCTTTCCATGGTGCTTCCGTTTATGTGATTCTCAATCAGAGTATCTCATCCAGCTTCAGTGTGTTCCGGTGTTTCCTCCCCCTCCTCACAGAACCGGCAACTGTCCTTGTGTTCAATTTTTATTCTCTCGAAGTGCCTTCTGAACCGGCAGTGGCCTGTAAAAAAGCCGGTGAGGATATGGAGATCGTTCTTACTCAGTGTTATAAGGTGTTTTTATCTTTCTGGGTGAGGGAGTCCTAGAAACATCTTTGATTGCCTTAACCCTGGAAGGCGTTCCCATAGACTGATCCATTTGGTTCGCTCTTCTTTCCTGAATTTTTCCTTGTAGGTGTGCGTCCCTATGCCACAGAAAGGTTCCCGTACTAAAAGCGGAGTTTGTGCTCCTCCTTTTGCCAATAATTGGTCTGCTTTTTGGTTGCCTTCTATTCCAGCGTGTTATAGTATCCATTGTTGTTATTCCTGCCTAGTTCATTTAGCCTATCTAAGCCCATACCATTCTGGAGCTGGTTGTTGTTGAACTCAGCGCTTTGATGGCTGCTTACCTATTTGGGAAGATGACAATCTCTTTTTTCTATAATTTCTGTCTTCCTATGGCGTTAATTTCCGCTTGGAATATGTCAGGGTGCTTTCCCACTGCTTCGGAGAACTTGGTTCCTGGCCCAAATACTCCGGCTCCGGTTCCTTGTTCAGTTCTTGCCCCGTCTGTATATCATATTATGGTACTTTGCTACGATGTGAGAATGTAAGTCGTGTTCTCTTTCCATTCTTCTCTACTTATCACGACCGTGAAGTATTTTTGAAAATTGTATCTTAACTATATTTTCCCTGGGGAGCCCAAGAAATGGTATATGCTTTGTCACTCTTTCTAAGCCATCCTCCCTCGCCCGCTCTCTCTCTCTTTGGATTCTAGTCATTGCTTACCTAGCTACTCCCTCTACAACAATGTGTAGAGGTGCGAGGCCCAAAATTGCCTCGATTGCTGCTGTTGGACAAGTTTTCATTCCGCCAGTTATGCTTATGCACGCCAGGCGTTGTACTTTGTTGAGAGGTGATTTTACGCTCTGCTTTTCCGTTTCGTTGAACCAGACGATCGACCCGTAAAGTAGGGTGGGTCTTACTATCAATGCGCGCATCCATCGCAGAATTTCTGGTTTACATCCTCAGGTTTTTCCTGCAAAGCTTCGGCACACCATGAGGGCCCTCGTAGACTTAGTTACAACTCCTTTAATGTGTTTATTCCATTTGAGTTTAAAAGACAGCGTTATGCCTAGATATCTGACTTTCGATGCCGGTGTAATGTTGGTCCCGTGTATTCGGATAACTTTTATTTAGGAAGTTCTCTTCCTAGAGAAGGGTACTATTGTTGTTTTCGATGGGTTTATATCCTGCCCCTGTTTAAGACCATTCCTCCGTTGCTTTGGGTTCATTTGGGTTCAGCTTGAATGAGTTCACATAGTGTAATCATAGTTTCCTCTAGCTGTGATGACAAAGGCATACCCAACACAATGTAGGCCGAGGTCTGTCAGTATTTCCAGTAGTTCGTCCACCTCTAGACTCTACATTAGTGTGGCGTACCTCGAGTGGTGCTCACTTCAATAGTCTGATTGCCTTCCGAAGTTTCTGCTGTCCTCATGGCAAGCATCTCAAACATCCATCGAGGTATTGTGTCGTTTACTTCCCTTCTCGTTAGCGCCCTCTTTACAGCCATGTGGGATGTATTATCGAAGGCTCCCGCGATGTCTAGGAAGGCGCACAGCGCGATTCCTTTCTTCTAGAGTTTCTTGTATCATACTGGTCAGTTGGAACAGTGTTGTCTCTGTGGACCAGCCCGTTCTATATGCATGCTGGCTTGCATTTAATGGCCGCATTTATGAGGTAGTGGATCTGTTGTAATTGTATACTGCCTTCTCCATCGTCTTGAGTAAGAATGACGTGAATCTGATTGGTCTGAAGGATTTGGGGTCTGTCCCATCCTTCTTTCCTATCTTCGGGATGAAGGTGACTTTTGTCCTTCTCAGTGCTTTTGGTATGCATCCCATGGCCATACTGCTTCTAGTGATATCTACAAGGTGTGGCAAAATTTCCCTAGTTACCCTTTTTAAGAGGGCTGGGAAGATGTCATCCACCCCTGGCGATTTGAGTGGTTCAAATGTATTCAGTGCCCATTCGAGTCGCCCAGCAGTGAGTACCGTTTTTGCCATTACCCTGTCATCCCTTGTGGGTCGCCTTGGGCTAGCTTCTTCTTCACTTAGGTTTCTTGGTTGACTACGTGGGAAGTGTTGGCTCAGAAGGAGGAGCACTTTCTCCTTCTCTCCTTCCGTGTAGGTACGATCCAGCTTTTTCAGGCCATTGTCGAGCTTTTTGCCTCTTTATAAATAAACCCTTAGTCTCATATGCACATAAGTAAATATTTTTTATATTAAATGGCGTTTTGGTAATCGCTAATTTGGTTTTATGACCAGACTAGTGTTTTAAATTTGACAATGGAGCAAAAAATTTTTAATAAAAAAGTATTTCACAACCATTTGAAGTATGATGCTTCTTTGTTCTTTTATTATCACATTTTCCGGATATCCATTAAACCGGGTTTCGATTTACCCCGCAAAACATGGTCAATGTTCAATAGAACTAGAACCCAAAATGGTAGATGTGCATACTCTCTACACAAATGGCGCAAGCAAACCTCTTCACTCTGTGACTGCGGATAAATCCAAACCATTAAACACATTATAGAAGAATGCCCCACAAGATCGTATAATGGTAGACCCGAGGACTTTCTGATAGCGACTCCAAAGTCGATAGCCTATATTAATAGATTAGATGTTTGTTTGTAATTTCAAAAGTAACGTACCATTTTATATAATTGTTTATATTGTCCTTATATTATTTGCTTATTTATGGGTAACTTTTAATTTGTATTACAATATTTTATTCCTTCTTAATGTGTCAAAAAGCCATACGATAAATAAATAAAATGTTGCGAAATAGCGCACTAAGCTTCTGCAGGGCTGATTTTGCAATTTCAGCAACGTGGTCATGCCAGGACATATTACTGTTAACGGAGACACCCAGTAGTTCAATTGACCAGGGCGAAAGAATGGTCGATCCTGCTATAGTGATATCAGGGCCCGCAGTATTGGCTTTCTTGGTAAACGTGGCTGCTCGGGGTTTCTGCATTGCACTGGACCAAATTTCTATCGCCCCAAGTTCGAACTTTCTCCAGACCTTGATTAATCGTTGTGGTCTGCTCCTGTCTGTGGTGATAAGTCTCAGCCGCTGGTAAATGTTTTTTCTGATCTAAATTGGGAGACAAGGGTACTGTCGTCTGCAAAACTGTAAATAGCCCGATAAGTAATGAGAAATAAACCCTTATTTTCATATGTCCACATATATTTTTTTATGTAAAAATGACATTTTGATCATCGCTGATTTATGATCACATACTTAATAGAAAAGTATTTCATAACCTTAATATTTTATATTTCACAACCATTTGAATTATGATGCCCCTTTGTTCTTTTATTAACCCTTCTTTTACCAAAAAGGTGTTGGCGATGAACCGAAAATCTTATTTTATATATTAAAATGGAGTTTTGGTTATCGCTTAAGTTTTAATAAAAAGCTTGGTTTGTACTCAATTTATCGGTATACACTCTAGCAACATCTCCTAAGGAGACATACGTTACTGCAAGATTTGCATTAAGTTTGCCCTACTTTTTCGCTTATACAGGGTGTTCCTTAATGACATGCTAATATTTAAGGGCGTGATTCCTGGGCTCATTTTAAGCAAAAAACTTCATATGAACGTATGTCCTAAGCGTCCTAACTTTTGAGATACAGGGTGGTAAAATTTTCAGAGAAAAATCTATTTTGTATAACTGTCATACTATAGTAGATATCCTTTTGATATTTGGTGCATGTCTTCTATGCATCAAAATGCATTTTCTAATGTACAAACAATTTTATTATTTCTACCAGTGGCGTCCGTAGGGGTTTTGCATTGAATATTTTTGGAGAAAAAAATGTTACGCCACTGTTTTCTCTTAAAATAAAAATATTTTTGAAATTCTCATTTATTCCCGCGCAAATTTGATCTCTTGATTTTTTTTCGCTCGACGCATGGTTTTCGCATAAAAAATAAAAATCGTTTTACTTCAGGGTCAAATCGCTAAAAATCTGATGCGGTAACTTGAGTGGAAATCTTTTTTTTTTTTTTCAAGCTATTGACTTCGTTTAATATCAATTGTCAATTAATTTAGAAATATGTAGCTGATTTTACTGTAGGAAAAAATAAAAGAAAACTTTCAAGTGCCAATAACGATTACCATATTAGAATTTAAGCGGGGATTTCAGCTTGCACAAATACGATTTTTATTTGAGATCAAATTCGCACAGAAATGAATGATAATTTCAAAATTATTTTTACTTTAAGAAAAAGCAGTGGCGTACCATTTTTTTCACCAAAAATATTCAATGCAAAACCCGTACGGACGCCACTGGTAGAAATAATCAATTTGTTTGTACATCAGAAAATGCGTCTTGAAGCATAGAATATGTGTACCAAATTTCATAGAGATATCTGCAATGGTATCACAGTTATACAAAATGGATTTTTATTTGAATACATTACAACCTTGTATCTCAAAAGTTAAGACGTTTAGGACATAGTACTCATATGAAGTTTTCTTCTTGAAATGGGTTCAAGAATCATCCCCTTAGGTATTAGCATGTCATTAAGGGACACCCTGTATACAAAGAGTGAATAGATCGATTTCCAAAGCCAAAACGTCAGAAAAGAAATACTTTTCAATCATACGATTATCCATATTATTTTAAAACATTTTGAGGATATAGCTCTATGGTGTAAGGGGTTGAAACGTTGCATACAAATCGTAGGGTGAAACACGTCCTCCTAGGTAATATCGTTGACGTGTGAAGTTTGTAAATGAACGCCCGCTTGTATTTTAGAAAAGGTGAAGGCAAAAAGCAATTATTTTTTGAGTTATAAATTTCAGTCCAAAGTCAAAATCGTTTTAAGTACGAACCGAGGAAAATAAATCCGCGCCGACCGTATCATTATTTCTCTGGAAAACCGAATAAATATAAGGTGGCTCCCTGAGTTATGGTCGCTGCTTATCGGGCAATGGCGCTAATAAACAAAAAGAGAAACAAAAAGCGAGAATCGGTGCACATAACTTTTCTATTAGGCACGCAATGGCCAACGGGTCAAACCGAAAACTGTATTCGGGAGTTCTCGCACGCTGGTTTCGAGGAAGCGTTTATAGTGTTTACTTGATCGCTTGTACGCGACTATGAATCTATCTGGTTTGTTAAATATATTCCAAGTTTTCATGAGATCGGATTCCATAACCATGGTGAATATTGTGTCGTCCTGTCTTTTAGCGCGTCTTATTTCAGTGGTCGTTCATCATCTAGTCTACCGCTGCAAACCTGGGTGGGTCTTGCTCAAGCAACAAAAGAAGCTTTGATATGGTTTTTAAGACGTTGTTACAGCCAAATGAATAAGACTCACTTAAAACCTTCTGCTTTAGACAACCTCTTGAAGGCAAGATAAAGGCTCTCTTCAGCCTATGAGGGTCTCAAGACCAAATCTTAAAGCTTGTTTAAAACCAACTTGCATTGAAATCGATTCTCTTATCATTGCCTTCAAGGTAATCATAAAACTTTTAGCAAGTGTCATTTAAAACCATAGGATTTATAGTGATCTAAGAATAGGATGAGTTTAAGAACTCTGAGATTTATAACATCTTTTGATAAAATTATCATAACCTGTAAACCAGTTACATCAAACAAATGTCCGTCATGTGCTGTCTAGTCGGTGATGCATTCCAACTCCAAAGAATAAATATGGAGGAAATGGAATACCAAAATATCGTAAATTCGCTGAAATTGAAGAAAAAAAATATAACGCAGTCGATTTTTTCGATGAAATATGGAAAGATACCTTCTAAAAATTAAAGCGCCTTAAATTTACTGCTTTTTTAAATAATTAAATTATTATTGACTAATTCTAAACAAGGTTTAATTATTATAAACAAACTTAAATATGTTTGCTTGCAATCTTATATTGTATTACTGTTAAAATTTTCGTATTTTTTAAGGTAGGAACTGTGAAATGTTGATAACACTATTGCATAATATTACCTCCCTAAAATATTTCCAAATAGAGGCTTGTGCTGTTTGTAAAAATATGGCTTCTTTATCATTTAAAACTTCAAGGTTTCTTAGGAAGAAGGCATAAATCCTATTAGTTTTGTCATAACCTTTTATTTACTGTAATTAATCTGTTTACTCCTAACTGTTCCTTAGAGGAAAGCTTCTTAGTCTTGGCCAAGTTTGCTCGGCCTGCTCATAAAACTACTTGGCCTTATCACGGTGTCGCATAAGTCTTCTAGCGCTGCCATCAAGTTTTCCGCACCCAATTAGATCACCATAACCTCAAATTTTGTCCAGTTTTATGTTGATCTATATTTTCATTTATTATCTTTAAAGATTGCAACTTTACTTTTTTTTTTAAATTACCATTTCTTGTAAGTATTTATGTGAAATATTTTCCATTTTTAAGGATATTATATTGAACACCGCTACTGAATCACGACAGATAGTCAGAATGACAAGATGGCCGTTTTAAAAGAGCTCTAGGCGGTAGGAGGTAAAGTAATGGTTTAAGATAGCAATAGAAAAGTCCAATAGGATTTTGTAAAGATTATATGGCCTTAATGAACCAATATATTTTTCCAGTAATCCTAATACAGTCTTTTAAGTTGCCAATCTAAGACTTGAGCTTTATTGCTATTTTATATAAAACTGCAAGTTTTATGAAGTGCTTACAGAATATGTTTTAAATCCAACTTAATGCTATAGTTTTAAGACAGATTATTTTAAAACTGAACATACTTTAAACCCTCCAGAAGATCAACAAGGTTTAAGATTGATAACACAAAAGCCTTGTTAAAGCTTACACAAGAGTAACCGGTCTCAAGTCCATGGACACTTAATATTATTGCTGCCAAGGCTGCTTTAACACTTATTTTTAAGAATAAATGGACTTTAAGATCGGTTAGCATGTTTGAAGGTGTTCATAAAACACAGTACTTATACCGACCATTTTAAAACCATTTTAACGCTGATATAACTAGCATTTAAATTGTTACTTGAGTGGCTAACTGCACAACTGTATTCCAATTGATACGATCCTCCACCAATATATATTCAAATGGGATATTAATTTTTTGAAGGTTTGATTTATTGTTATCTCTCAATCGCATTCTGGAACCGTCTGGTGGTCCCTTTACTATCAGAATTGGGCATACGTGTCTTAGTCGTTGAAATTTAATCTCTTGAACTTTATAACTATCGTTCTAAGGATCTTACACTTCGATTTTTTCTAATATGATACCGATTTGTAGTCGGGTCATGATGGGATCCGATGACTGCTGAATATTTTTCATTTAAAAGATCTGAATTTTTCTCCGTTTACCTTGTCCACATTTTGCATTCAAATTTATTGTTAGGTTTTTTGACTTCATATAGGCAGCAGTTTGCAAATTGAATTCTCCCTTTGCTATCATCAGTAATGTCGTTATCAGCAATCGATGTATTGAAAACCCGTTACCATGTCAAAATTAAAAGTGTCTACTGTGACGTTTTGCTCTATTCCATCTCTTCGTTCCATTCTGTTTTTTTTTCGTTAACTTTCAAACTTCACTTATTGTTCTTTCGATCTTATTTAAAATATCGTTTACGATTAAGATGGAGCTTCCAATGAGATCAATATCATCTGCATATGCTAGCAGTAGCTTGGGACCTTTAGATGTTAGCAGTTCGGATTTAATATCGGCTATCTCTAAGTCGAGGTTAAAATGTAGTAATACACTATTATTTATTCGTACTTTAGATATTCCATCCTCGATAAGAACTTTGGTCGTCTGAGTGAACTTTTTTGGTTTTGAGAATTTCTCCGTAGCATTCCAGACGAAGCCAAGTCTATGCTATCGTATGTACCATTCTTTTGTCCTTGTATTCTCTAGCACGTCTTTTGCAAATGAGACTAACCTACGTAATGGGATATTTGAGAAGACTTTATATAGAGTGCTTATTAGTGACGTTCACGTTCCTCTGTAGCTGGAGCATTTCTTTGCAAATAAGGTTAACCTACGTAATGGGATATTTGAGAATACTTTATATAGAGTGTTTATTAGTGACGTTCCTCTGTAGTTATAGCATTTTGATTTGTCGCCTTTTTCGTGGATGGGCGCTCTAATTCTTTTCTTCCACCTTGTTCTCTCGTCATATTCGATCAGCCTGGTGCCTTGGATTTCCTCAAAGAACGGTTCTTTCCGTAGGTCTACTGTAATGCAGGATGCTTCTTTGTGTGGTTCTCTCTGTGTTCCGTTTAGAGAAACTTTCCATTTTTCAATTAGTTCTTCGTCATTGAGTAGCCACTGACACTTATGACCGCAGACAGTAGCAGATTACAGCAGTTAATCAAGATCTAGAGAAAGTTCGAACTTGGGGCGACAGAAATTTGGTCCAGTTCAATTCATCAAAAACCCAAGCAGCCACGTTTATCAAGAAAGCCAATACGGCGGGCCCTAACATCATTATGGCAGGATCGACCATTCCTTCATCCTTGCAAATCGGACTACTGGGTGCCTCGGTCAACAGCAATATGTCTTGGCATGACTACTGCAAAATCAGCCTCGCAGAAGCTTGGTGCGCTATTTCGCAACAAAAAACTGTATACACCGCAGCAGCTGCTCTGGCTCGACAAAGCGCAAAATAATAAGACCGTGCTTAGAATATTACTCACACATCTGGGCCGCCACACCAAAGCACACTCTAAAGCTGCGGGATTCGATTCAGAAAAGAGCTGTGCGTCTCGTCTGCGACCTGGATTTGACCCGGAATCTGGATAGTCTGGAACACTGGAAACATAAGGCCGATATATCCCTGTTTTACAGATATTTTCAAGGCAAATATTCCCAGGATTTGGCCCGCCTCATCCCGCTCCCCGCAGCTCCTGAACGTCGCTTTATGCCTGGTGCACTGCATCGCTCCCGTGACATCTGTTTCCACCAGATTACAACCTGCAGCTATTCAAGAACCGTGTCAATCAACATCTCCGCACACACACCGCTCGTCGAATGCCATAGGATCTTCCTTTGCTGTGTATGTCATTGTAATAAAAGAAAAAAAAATCATGTGGGATGGGTCTGGACTTATAACCTCTCATCTTCAGCTCTCTAGTACAATCAATTAATGAAAAATGTAGTAACCGTTAAAAATTTTTAATTTTTATGCAGTTTCAGCGTTTTATAAAGCGAAATTGCACTAAAAGCAAAAACGTACCTGCTCATCATGCCACTCCATTAGCACACCAATTAAAACTAATAACATCAAATTGGACACGAATATTACGCATAGTTGTTGGGTAGAACATGTTTTAGTGCTAAGTTATACAAAATTTTATGAAAAAAAAAACACATTCATGATAATGTTCTAAATATTATAATGAAATGCTTGCTCTGGGAATGATCTCTAGGTATCTATAAACGCTCACTGAGCTGTTTTCTTTAAATTCGAGGAAGCCGAAAATATTGAAGTTTTGTTGATTCATTAAAATCCGGTTGGGTGTTGCCAAAACTCCCGGTTATTCGAATATTGTGAAAATTTATGATTTGGCGGTCGTGGCTACCGTGCCCGACGTAATTTATGACTTACGTCGAATAAAGCTTTGCCGTGTGCAATCCGAATTTGTTTTGTACCGTCCCGTTGCTCTTTTGATGGGAAACACACAAATCCCGAAGTCTGGTGGGTCCGGCCCGCCCACACTTCTCGTTTAATCCGATCTAGTTTTGGTTTACATTCATATGCTTGGATAGATGCTAAATACAGAATATGTGCATCTAATTTATACTGAAATGTTTAACAATAAGTGGTATTTACGTTCTATGTTTAATTAAATTATATACGAAGTGAATTTTTAAGGCGTACGGACAAATGTATCGAAAAGTTGAAACTAATTTGTTTCCAACACATGAGCCAAGCGTTTGACAAGTCAGCTGGATAAACTAGTCAAGAGTCAGGTTTTAGTCATGATATTTCCAATATTATTGATACCCGAGCAAATACAGCGATTACAGCAGATTTTTCACTACCATGTGAAATGGGATGAGGCTTGGGTACATCAACTACCTTTTCCACTAAACTGTCTGATTCAAACATGTTCTCGTGCATATAAATTAATTAGCTCACTTTGAAGAATTGCTTTGACACGTGAGAATTTTTCTTTGTTACTAGATTTTCAATTTAATTTGTTTTAATAAAGCACGTTCAAATTGTTAACAAAATTATCAAAGTTTAAACTCAACTCAAAATATATCCCCGTTTCCATTAATTTACATGGAATTTATTTTGCATAAATTACTTGAAAATGTCAAAAAGTTTAAAACTAGTAGCTTACAGGCTTTCCGGTTTTAAACTGTTTATTTTGTCGGAATCGGACGATCGATGAGTTTTTATCGCGCTAATTGAACCAAACGGTAATTTTTTGTCATCCAGTGCACGGACATTTATTTTACTTGCTTGAGTTATTTTGTTTATATGTAGTATATATTATGACATGTGGATTTAAGAATGCAGGACGCTGAGGCTACGGAATCAATCATCACTCTGTAACGGTCAGAAAATGACAGAATACTTAATTGCTAATTAAAGCTAAATTTCATCTAACATTCTACTATTCAAACTTTTATTCATCATTTTTGCTATTTGAATTACTATTGATTCATCACTCGGGCAGGAGTTGGGTTTCACTTATTGTTATTGGATTTGCTTAAGTGTTAAATAAATTTTAAAGTAACGGCACGATATCATCATATATAATACGTATAATACTACTTTAATTAACTGCGGTGAAATCCAGCGATTTAAATTCTCCTCTTGTAGTGATTTGGCCAGCTGTTTCGACAACATCCCTTTGGTTTAGCGTCCTTCGGCAAGAGTGAAGGGGCTACACATGTGATTGTCTTAAATAAAAGTAAATATTTAGTGTTAAGTGGGTTTTAGGAGCTTAAACTTTGATCTTGTTTCGAGAACACTTACTTACTTTCCGAGTCCGAGACACTGTAACAGTCTGATTTGACCAGTGCAAAATATTTTTAAATTTCATTTTATATGCTGCATTTAGCAAAAAATGCTGTATTTTGGGTAAGAAGTATTGAAAAGAGGTCAATACTCTTCGGTTAATTAATTCTAAATTTATTGATTCGATTTGCTGTCAATAAGCTTAAGGTTGCCGCATTTATTAATGTAAATTAACTTTATTCTAAATATAGGTTAACGATATATTTGTATTAACTTTTATAACACTGTTGTGGCCTTGAGTAGTTATTTTGATCCTCCCTTTCTCTTATGTAGCCCTCAGGCACTTTGTGACTATATTTATTTTAGTTGATAAGCGAACCACAGATCGCTTATCAAATCACTAAAATTGGATATTATGTTATTAGTATAACTGCTTAATTTATATTACATTGCCGTAGGACGGCCATTAAACCGTTCTATATTTTTAAGAATTGTGTTAATAAAAACCTGCTTTTAAGCTTTATTAGATATGTCAAATTCATATTTTATTTTTGGTTTGAATATTTCATAACTTTTGAGAACTTCTGATAAAACTTTTTGGGACCTCTGGCTCTGGCTGGTTTCAGATATTTATATTTATCTTTCCACGCGGCCTGCTGTAAGCCTAGCAATATTCGGTTGGTACTATTGGCACTGAGTAGTAGGAATGTGCTATTTCCCATAATTGCTGCTGTCGATTTAGATTTTTAAAAGTTTATCGTTTTGTTGGGGAATATTTTCTAGTATTTTTTGAACAACTTAATTTCAGCTCATTAATCGTGGCCTCCGCCATCGTTTTACGACCATAATGAACGAGAACTAAGTCGTTTATTATCTTAGAATTATTCCTCGTATCGAATCATGAGATTCGTTAGGCATTTTCTCCGCCCTACAATTTTTTTTCTTCCCCTCTAATCTCGTAGAAGTGGGAAGGCAAATTGACTGAAACCGATGTTCTCGTTAATTTCGTTCTTCTAGAAATACCCTTTGGTGGAAAAGGAAGGTGTTTGTTTTAGTGCAGTGATAGTGACTCAGCTTTTAGTATTGATTTTTATACTACCCTTCTTGGGGGCTATTGTGTTGAGTCTAGTTTGTGTTTTTACACGACGGATTTATCGGGATTTGAATACTGCACTAGATAAGCATTTTCTCTGGAATTTATTTTTTCTATTGCTTGTGAAGCACGTGGACGCCATGATGCTAATGGCATTTTCCGTTATTCCTCTCTTATTTCATCTTACCAAAACCGAGACCGTCGACTCTCTAGCCACCCTCCGTCAAAAGCGAGGTAATTATTGCTACAGTTTTTTTGTCTAATTTAACGATTTAATTGCTTTATCTGTGTTAACCTTTTTTTTGTACATTGCCCACCATTTGCTTTGCATTCTATGTGATATCTTATCTATTGCATTTTATCATATCTGAATTTTGATTTTAATGTGACTTTAGTTGTGATCATATGGGGAAGTTTATATTTTCTTGTAGGGGTGATTCATTCATGCCTATCTCTTTTTTATATTCAAGTTGCTGGTACCTTCTGTATTTCTTTTATTTGATGATGGTCATTGTAAGTCCATTGATAATTTTTGGGGGGATTTCTTTTATAAAGAAAATATATTTATGCAAGGGGGGGCTATAGTTTTTTTTCATTGAAATAAGGGGGCTTTGTCTAATGCGTATTGGGTTATTATAGGGTCCTATCTCCGGGCCAATCCTATCTCCGGGCCATTCCTAACTCCGGGCCAATCCTATCTCTGGGCCAAACCTATCTCCGGGCTACACCACAGCCAATTTTATCACCGAGTCCTCTGCTAGTTCTACCCTCGGGGCCAGTGCCATAGCAGTACCTACAGGTGCCCGGCGCCTTCACCAGAGATACTTCTTACCTGCACTACTGAGTGTGAGGAATCGGATCTAACGGGGTACCGCACAGAAGCATTTATCTTTATTATTATCTCTTTTGTTTTGTGAATAATTATAATGAATTTTGCACTATAGATTGTGCTTTAAAAGAGCCAAGTTTCATTATTCATTTATTTTTCTGACCGATTGATATAATCGCTCTTAATTTTCCTTTTTTTAGTATAAATGAAGCATTGACAGCCGATCTTTAAGATTGTTTTCAATAGTTTTATTATTTTTTTATTCATTTATCGGGTCAATTGATTTAATTATTGTGGCCATTTATCACTACCTACTATTATTGCTACATTTATAATTGGTGCAGCTACTAGCGCACGCATACATATATGTAATAAGCTTAGGTAAAATCAAAGTGATCACTTCGGATTGT